>CM053772.1:454319-496153 GCA_028658325.1 Potorous gilbertii
GGAGCGTCTCTGGCCAGTCTCTGGTCACTTTCTCCTCTGGAGCGTCTCTGGCTGGCCACTCCTCCAGAGCGTCTCTGGTCACTTTGTCCTCTGGAGCATCTCTGGCCAGCTGCTCCTCTGCAGCATCTCTGGTCACTTTCGTCTCTGGTCACTTTCTCCTCTGGAGCATCTCTGGCTGGCCACTCTTCCAGAGCGTCTCTGGTCACTTTCTCCTCTGGAGCATCTCCAGCCCGCCGCTCCTCCGCAGTGTCTCTGGCCCATTTCAGAGCATCTCTGGTCAGCCGCTCCCCTGGAGCGTCTCTGGCCAACTTTACCCTTGCAGCATCTTCCCAATACCCTCCTTCTCTCCTCTGACCCTACCCCCACTGAATGGTGGAAGTCAGACTGCCTCAAGTTTCTCCCCACTCCACTCTATGCTCCATACAGCCAATAAAAGGGATTTTCCTAAAATGTAGGTCTAATCATGTCACTCCTCCCTACTCAACAAACTGTGGTGGCTCCCTATGGCCTCCAGGATCAAATACAAAATGCTGTTTGGCATTCAAAGCCCTTTATTACCTAGCTCCCCTCCTCCCTTTCTAGTCTCCTTACCCCTCACTGTACTTCACATATTCCACTATTCAACTACACTGATCTTCTTCCTGTTCCTCATTCCATCTCCTATCTTCATGCCTTTGCACTGCCTATGCCCCATGCCTAGAATGCTTTCCCTTCCTTCACCTCTACCTCCAGGTTTCCTTCAAGTCCCACTTTCCATAAGAGGCCTTTCCCAGTCCCTCTACTCCCCCACTGCTAGTACTGTCCCTCTGACTGAACCCCTATCACTGAGCAGAATGCCTTGCCAACAGAAGTCTGGACCCAACTCCCTCCTTTGTAAAATGGATGGCTGGGACCAGGTCTCCTCACAGGTCCTTTTTCAGTTCCCCACCAGCTCAGAAAACTCAGATTTTGGTCAGAGACATAGCTGCCACCACCCCTGCCCCCAAAGCAGCACTGAAACCCTTCCTCCCACCAATGTCCACTGCAGCCCCACTGGCGGCGTCTGCCCTCACCATCCCTGCAGAAGCCACTGCCCTCACCTCCATCTCATACTTCACGATATCAAACGAGTCAGCTGAGAAGTAGACATCCTCGATGCTGTTGATGATTTCTTGTTGGGCTTGGGGGTCGATGGGCTGTTCCCGAAGCTCTCGCGATTCCTCCTTGAAAAAAACCGCAAGGCCAGGGTGACCGCAAGCACAGCCAAAGCCTGACTGACCAATGAGTTGCTCCAGGGCCCAACCCTCACTCCCCTCAATGACAGACACCAAGAGGCCTCTGGGTCAGCCAAGGTGACCCCAGAAGCCCTAAAGTTTGAGAGATGGCTGCAGCCTGGCCCGGAGTCTAGCTCCATGTGTTACAGGCCACTTACACAAACAACAGCCATCCACTGACCACTGGATACAGCCCCTTTCCAGCTTGCCAAGTCATGTCCTTTGCTTCTAATGGTACAAAATGAGCAACCCCCCATAGGGCCCTGCATAAGCAACTTTAACGCGGCCTCCTGGCGGACCCCCAAGTCCCTCCCTCCCTCTGGCCCCAGAACACCCTGGGCTTGTTTTCTATGTGTCCTGCACACATTTATTATGCTATTTTCCCCCAACAGAAGGGAAGCTCCCAGAGGGAGGGCCAATTTCGTCTTCACTTCTGTCTCAGACCCAGCACATTCACATCCCCATCTGGATCTTCAACTGTAAAAGAGTCTGATGTCCCAGAAGACCTTGCCAGCTTTAAGGCTGTGACCTGGTGGCCTCTGACCCAGCTGTGAGGAAGCCAATGGCAGAGACCGGAAGGCTCCTCACCCAGTTCTGCTCTTGTCACCAGCACAAATCCCTGGGGAATCAGACTCCACAGACTTTCTGCCTAAGTCATCTCTAATTAAAATACACAAAAATAAAATGGTCAATTAAAAAGCCACCGTTGTCACTGCACAGCCCTCATTCATTCTGCTCCGTGCGCATAACAGACTCTTTGTGACAAGGGGACAGAGGGATAGGGAGGCCCGGAAATTTAACTAATAAATCACAGATACACAGAGTAGCCCAGTAGGAAACTCCTGAACCTGAGACTCAAGCCCAGAGCAGAAAAGCTACAAGAGGAGGAGTCAGGGGCCCAAGGTACAGCTATCCCCAAGGGGAGGAGGACCTGGAATGAAGAGCTCAGGTCTAGGCATGGACAAGGAAAAGCTGCTGGGGGCTCTGCCACTTGAGTCAGGGGTCACCTAGACACCACACATACACACATATCACATGTGTTAACACAGCCCACGTATACACACACACACACACATATATATACACATATATACACAAACATACCATACACACACATCCCACACAGTCTGTAGGAGGGTAGGACACTTAAGGGCCCCAGTATTTCCCCTCCAGGTCATGCCCTCCCATGGGACACTCCACCTTCCCTGACTACAGAGCTTGGGTCTGAGCACAACTGGAAGAACCCACCTACCAGTCAACAAGGACTTGTGATGACCTTTCATGGGCCTAGCACTATGCCTGGAACAAAATTCCAAGGGAATCTCCTAAGGGCTCCCTACAATCTAATGGAGGAGACAGTATGCACGGGCTGATGCAAGTCAGAGAAAGTGGTACATGTGTGCATGAATGTGCTGTTTGTGTGTGTGCATGTGCCAGTATGTGTATGTGTGTATACATGTGTGCATGTGTGTGTGTGCATGCTGGGGAGGTCAAACAGGAAAGGCTTCCCACCACCCTGGCTCTAGAGCTGGTCTCCAAGAGGCAGAAGAGAGAAGTGAAGGCCTTCCGGGAGTGAGAGACACTGTTGGTGCAAAGGACCGCAGGTGGGAGACGAGGTACACCAGGTATGAGGAACAGTGAAAAGGTACGTGTGTCTGAGAACACAGAGGGAACAATCGAGGCTGGCTGGGGCTGGGTCAAATGCCACTGAGGAAGGTCATGGTCAGTGCGCTCTAGAGGAGGAGCCCCTCAATGAGAACACAGGGAAGAGGCTCACAGCCTGAGGGATGTTAGGGCGGGAGCTCCTGGACGGCAGGTGCCCTGTGTGCAGCAGGCAGGCATGTGCCAAGTGTCTTTCTGCCGCAACCCACTAGGGTCTGCCAATCACAAAACTCCATCCTCAGAGCACTTCTGAAAACTAATAACTTTTGTAACAAACTCATGACAGCCTTTAAAATGACATTCAGAATGGGTACCAGGAAGGTCATGACACTTAGATGCCGAACCTCCCACAGCTCTGTGAGCATGGACTCGGAACCAAATGTGGGGAGGATCTAGGAGGAGAGAGAGAGCCATCAAGTGGGAGAAACTCGGACCACAGTTCTCTGTGAAAGCTCTGATATCGGTGGGCCGCAGAACTGACTAGAACGTCCCACCTACTGAGAGCCAATACCTAATGGGTAAGTGGGCCAGGCACGGGCTGTTCTCAAAAGGGACACAAACTATTCCGCCAGGAGATGGTCATGTGGAAACATCTGACATACGGGCAAGTGTTTCCCAACCTCCCATGGCTCCCTGTCTCAGGGACAGGAGAACAGAATCTGGAATCCAAAACTTAAAAAATAAATGTACAAAATTGTTCTTATATGGGATTGGGGAAAAATACATTCTGTTAAATAGAAATGTAAACAAACAACAGCAACATGAAAAATGCTCCAACCCATTAGAACGAAGAGAACGGCGCACCCAAGCCTACCTGCGGCTTCACCTCGGACCCGGCACTTCACTGGGGTTTGGGGGCAAGCATTTATAGAGCGTGTGCTAGGCACCAGACATATGATAAGTGCTTTACATGCATGATCCTCACAACACCCCTGGGAGGGCTGTTATTACTCCCATTTTACAGGTGAAGAGACTGAGGCAGACGATGGTGAAGCAACCCAATAGGTAAGCAAGCGTATGGGGCTGGATTTGAACTCAGGGTTTCCGGGTCCAGGACCTGCTCTCCGTGAGATGTGGCGCCCTCTAGCGCTCAAGATTATTTTTTCTCTTTTCTTTTTTTTATCTTTCAACTATTGCTACTGGATGTCTGATTCTCCGAGAGGGGAGGAAAAACCCAGAAAGCATCAATAAAAACACAAGCAGATAAATACAAAACTGTGCCATCCCTTCAGCCACGTCTGACTCTCGTGACCCTCTTTGGGGGTTTTCTTGGCAGAGACACATTTTACAGACCAGGAAACTGAGGCAAACAGGGTCACCCAGCTAGGAAGTATCTGAAGCCGCATTTGAATTCCGGTTCTCCTAACTCGAAGCCTGGTGCCCCGCCCGCTGCAGTGTACACCAACACCCATAAAGAAATACACACCACCGGCCTTCCTCTTCTCTAACAGACAGGAGGAAGGACAATCGGACAGAAAACTCTCCATGTCAGGGCAGGCTCTCAGAGATGGAGCCCATGCACAGACATGCACCAGCCACGTGTGCAGAGGCCACACACACTGGCCTGTCGCTGTTGCTGGGCTAAGGAGCAGCTGAGCTGCCCCAGTAAATCTGGGGGAGGAGCCTCCATCATTCCCAACTGTAGAGGAAGGGGCCCAGGGGGCTCAATGGCCATGGACAAGCTTCTGTCTCCCAGGCCCGCCAGGTTCTCAACGGCCTGGGGTCAAGAGCAGATCCAGGGCTGGCCTGGGCCCCCAGGAAGCAAGGCCCAGAGGAGAAGTACATGGCCGGCCTGCTCTCAGGACTCCAACCTCAGGTCATGCTGAGAGGCCCACAGTCACATGCACGCACGCACAAATATGCACACATGTGCACGGGCATATGCATTGTAACCTTCACACATACACGCACAAACATGCACACATGTACATGCCAATAGACACCACACAATGCACATATACATGCACAAAATGCACATGTGTGCATGCACGTATACATTACATGTGTGCACAGGCATGCACACAGGCGTGCAAACATGCACACGTGTGCGCGTGCATGCTACACACAAACGCGCACACATCTGTGCACGTGCACGCTGTACACATGCACACGTGTGCAGACACGCACACATGTATGTGCACACACTTGCACACGCACACACATGCACACATACACGCTACACACGCACATATACACAAACACGCACACATGTGTGCGCGTACACACGGGACACATGCAGACATGTACAGACCCGCACACATGTGCGTGCACATACACACTACACACACGCACATATACACAAACACGCACACATGCTCAGGACACACAGAACTAAAGCCAACCAAGGGGTAACGTGGGGTGCAGGCACAAAGGGGAGCCCAGCGCTAGCCCCTCGGGGGTCACACGGAGCACTGTGTACCTCCCCCCAGGTCCCCGAGGCTGCCTCCCCGCATCCTGCCTCGGTTTCCCCACCGCTAACATGGGGAAGGAGCCTGGCGCGCAGTGGGCGCCTTCCTCCCCCCACGGGGAGAGGGCGAGGGAGGGTGTGCCGGGCGGGGGGCCCCGCGACATTACCTTACTGGGCAGCCGGAGATGCTCCACCGGGCTCAGGTCACTGACGCTGTCCTGGGGGCTCTTGAGACCCTGGAACAAAGACGGAGGCTCGACCCCTCTGGCCGCCTGGCGGCTGCTCCCCCCCTTGGCCTGCCGGGGCCTCCTGGGGCATGCTCGCGGGCCACGCTCGTGGCAGCCCCGCGAGGAAACTGAGGCAGGCGGGGCATCCCTGGAAAATTGGAGCTTGACCCGGGGCCTGAGTGGGCCAGCAGCCAGGGCGGGGCCGGAGGCCAGTCCACAGCGGGGACCTCCGCGCCTTGGCCCGGGCGGGTCCTCCCTCCGTCTTCTGTCCCCTCCACACCCGCGCCCTCCCACCCTTCCCTGACCCCACGACTCACCTGGCGCGCCATGAGAGACTTGATCTTCTGCATGGTGGGGGTGGGGCGGGGGGAGGCTCCGCGGTCCAGGTCAGGGTGGGGGAGGGGGAAGACACCTGGCGGGGGGGGGTACTCAGGTCAGGCCCCGCACCCGCCTCAGCCCGAGGCGCACCAGGAAGCCATGGTGGACGCTCACGTGACCCTTAGCGGAGGCGCGGGCATGCCGGGAAGCGTAGTTCTCGCCCAGGCACGTGGGACGCGAGCCGGAAGTGCAACTCCCGAGCTTGAACTACAACTCCCAAGAGGCACCACGGGAAGGGCGAAGCCCGGGTCTCCCCGGGAGGGAGGAGCCGAAGGCGGGGAGGGTGTCCGTAGACTACGCCGAGAGGATAAGGCCCAGGAGGAGGCGGAGCCAGGGTATGAGCGAGCCCGGAGAGTGGTGCGAATTGGAGTGGGGGCGGGACCAAAGCACGGGAGAGGGCGGAGGGCGACGGGGGCGGGGTGTGGGCGGGTTGACGCCCCGTGCCTGGGGTGCGGCCGGGTGTCCTGGGGCGGGGCCGGGTTTGGAGGTGTGCGGAATGAGGGGAGCCGGAGGGGCGCCAAGCACCTCTTGGAAGCTGGTGGCTCGGCTGAGGGGGAGGGGGAGGGGACATGGAAGCAGTCCCTGGGCTCGGAGCGAGCCGCTGCGGGGCGCTCCGAGCCGCTGCGGGGCGCTCCGAGCCACCGGGGGGCGCTCCGAGCCGCTGCGGGGCGCTCCGAGCCACCGGGGGGCGCTCCGAGCCGCTGGGGGGGCGCTCCGAGCCGCCGCGGGGCGCTCCGAGCCGCTGGGGGGGCGCTCCGAGCCGCCGGGGGGCGCTCCGAGCCGCTGCGGGGCGCTCCGAGCCGCCGGGGGGCGCTCCGAGCCGCCGGGGGGCGCTCCGAGCCGCTGGGGGGCGCTCCGAGCCGCCGGGGGGCGCTCCGAGCCGCTGCGGGGGCGCTCCGAGCCGCCGGGGGGCGCTCCGAGCCGCTGGGGGGGCGCTCCGAGCTGGGGGGCGCTCCGAGCCGCTGGGGGGGCGCTCCGAGCTGGGGGGCGCTCCGAGCCGCTGCGGGGGCGCTCCGAGCCGCCGGGGGGCGCTCCGAGCCGCCGGGAGGCGCTCCGAGCCGCCGGGGGGCGCTCCGAGCCGCCGGGGGGGCGCTCCGAGCCGCTGCGGGGCGCTCCGAGCCGCTGCGGGGCGCTCCGAGCCGCTGGGGGGCGCTCCGAGCCGCCGGGGGGCGCGCCGAGCCGCTGCGGGGCGCTCCGAGCCGCCGGGGGGGCCCTCCTCGCTGGGGCTCCTGACAGTGGGAGGTCAAAGGGCAATTCCGCGTTGGCGAACCCCTCCCCCCTGCCCCACCCACCCGAGAGGAGGCGCACGACTAGGCGCAGACACGTACGCAGGCAGGCACACGCAGACACACATGCACACACATGCACACATAACACATACGCACACACGCAGGCACACACAGACACATGCACGCACATGCACACAGACAAATGCGCACAGGCACACACGCGCACAGAGACACATGCACACACATAACATACGCACACACATGCAGGCACACATATACACAGAGACACACGTACATGCATTGACGCACATATACACAGACAGATATACACACGTACATGCACAGACACATTACACACACGTACATGCACAGATACACAGAGACACATATACACACGTACATGCACAGACACATATACACACATACACACACGTACATGCACAGACACAGACACGCATACCCGGGGCAGACAGTCCTATCCAGAGAATGGTTCACACACCCCAGGTCACTGCAAACTCAGCCTCAGCCCAAGGGACCTCCTCACACTATCCATGTCCAGGGTCTCACTTTCTGTGCTAGGGATCTGGGACCCCAAGGCCCGGGGTTCCCTTTCCAGTGTGTGGATATCCACTGTCTCCCAGGCCCAGGCCTGGAACTGGGCCCACAAATAAGGCTCTTCAAATGGCTGGGGTGTCCATGCGCCTGAACAGGAAACCATCCCCGGCCCCCCCCACCAGCAGGCCGTCAGTGCCCTTGACAAATACAATCAATAAACATTTATCAAGAGCCTACTATGTGCCAAGCTCTGGGATACCAAAAGAGAGTAAAGAGTCTCTGTCCTCAAGGAGTTTGTCATCTAATGAGAGCAGCCAGCACTCCCGTCCATATACACAACCTCCCACAGTCCTGGATCTAGGCCAGCCTCTCATCCAGCCCCTGCACCACTGCCTCTGGCCCCTCATGGTTCTGGCTGGGGCCCAGGCACCACTTGGGAGGCAGGATTCAGGCCAGTACAGGACAGGGGCTCAGGGAAGGCTGACACCCTCCTCAGGAGCCATGGGGCTCCCTGAGCAGACGGGGACTCAGAAAACCACAAGGCAGTCACATGTGGATCCTCTGTGAGCTTTTCTTGATGGTGGACGCTGGGATCCCAAGAGCTGGGGGGGCCTGAGAGGAGGAAACTGAGGCTCCTCCAGAGGAAGGGCTTGGCCAGGCCAGGCAGGGATGAGGGCTCCACCTGCCTACACATGCCAGCTGGCTGACCACTGTGCTGCCCAGCTTCCTCCGGCCCCAGTGCAACCCGGACTGGCATGGGAGGCAGGCACCTCCTACCTGACAGGTGTTCGACCCTCCCCCTCTGTCCTTTGTATACACACAGGCCATGTTCAGATCTCACAGGGAGGGGCTGATTATCTCGGGGCTCATTTCCCTAACAAATCAATCGGCAGCTGTCAGCCCAAGCGGAGAGCCACCGGGAGCAGGGCCCTGCCTCCATGGGCCCTGCCGCTGGCATGGAGCCCACTGAGCGACCCAGGCACTGGAGGGGTATCCTGCCCTGCCAACTGTACTGCCTGCTTCTAGGTAAGCCCCCCACACCCCACAGACTGCTCCTGGACTGCTTCGGGTGGGATCTCGGCCCCCCTGGTCTCCTTGTCTCAGCTCTCAGCAGTCAATAGAGTGGGCTGGAGCCCAGGGTCAGTCTGGAAGTGAGCCATAGGGCCTGGGTCTGGAGGCAGGAGGATGCCCAGCCTTTCAGGCCTCCCTCCCTGTACTGAGCCTTGGGGTGGGGCACAGTTGGGGAAGCAGCCCCTTCCAGAAAGAGGCTGTTTCTTAGGGCCTCTTCTCTTTCCCAGAGCGGCCCAGCAAGGTCTCTCTCCCTTCCCCTTCTGCTGTGACAGCCAACGGCCTCTTGTTCCCCTTTCCTTCCTGCTGCCTGGCCTTTTCTTGCAGCTCTCAGCCATCTTGGCCCCCCATGCCCCATATGAAATGGATAAAGATGTCATCCTGTGAAAGGTGGGGCCTTAGTCCTTGAGGCTGGTTTCCAGGGGGCTTAGGAGGGACCCTGACATACCTCACCCTAGCAGGGCCACAGAGGTCATTCTTAGAAAAAGGCATTCCTGGTCACCCAGGGCCACTGGCCACGCTCCTTCAAGGACTGAAGGGACTTTTGCTTTGCTTTGACTTTGCTTCTGGAACTCTTGAGAGAGGCAAAGAGCCTGTCCACCCTGGGGGTTCTGGGGTACCCAAGGCTCCCCACTTGGCAGCAGTGCTCTAGGCCCAGGCAGGAGGCTAGGGGGAAAGGATTGGGGATTGGGGGTATGGGAGGCGGAGTAGGAGTGGCCACACTTCCCTGGTTCTGGACCCTGGGCTCCTCCCTACTTTCCTGTAGCTTGGGGTGAAGGGCAGAAGAGAGGTTGGAGGGCAGAGGGAAGGGAAGGTTGGAGCCAGGGTCATGGGACTGAGAAGTGCCCCCTGGGGAGTAAGTTATAAGACTGGAAAGGGTTATGAAGGTCTTCAAATGCCAAGAAGCATTTTGTATTGATCCTGAGGATACTGGGGCTGGCTGGAGAGGAAACAGGAGGTGAGGTGATGGTCAGTGTGCTGTGGGCAGAATTTGGCGGCTACATGGAAGATGAATGGGAGTGGAGAGAGACTAGAGGCAGGTAGCCCCATCTTCCCAAGGCTGTTGCCCTAGTCCAGGTGGGAGGACATGAAGGCCAGCACCAGGGGGTGGCCATGTCCTAGAAGACAAGGGGAGTACCTGAGATGTGCAGAGGTCTGGCCACCATATTGGAAACAGGATGAGAGATACTGAGGGGTCAAGGGATACTTGTAGGTTGTAAGCCTGAGGCACCGGAGGGTGGGGAGTCCTTGACAACCATAGGGAAGGTAGGCATCAGGGAGGGCTTGGGCACTGATAATGTCCTGGTGTATGACTGGACCTTGGCTGCAGCTGGGTGCCAAAGCTGCCTCCTAGATTTCCCTAGCTAGAAGATCCCAAAGCACTTTAGGTTCCTCTTGGCTTTCTGTCACAGACAGCTGGGTTCTGATTCAGTGTCTGTGTCATGTCTCTCCTCCTCACCTTGTGAGTCTTGGAGAGGAAGGTCCACCCCATGTGTGCCTTGCTTTACTCTACTGTCCAGCCTGATCCATCACTGAGCACAGAGCCTGTCCCTTAGTAGGGGTTGAGGGAGGGATTGGCATATATTAGGCACCTACTAAATGGCTAGTGCCTGTGTGAGGGCTTTACAAATATTGTCTCACTAAGTGCATTGGATGAAACCCATACGCTGTGCCTGTGACTCTACTATAGGCCAATGGAGAAAGTCCTTAAGAGAAGCAGGGATGGAATATGAATCCCCTTCCTGTTTCATCCATTTTCCAGATAGAAAAGTGGCCCTGCAGTTTACCTCCCAAGTGGCCCAAGTTTACCTCATAGAATGCCAACATGAGGCCCCCAAACATGGACCGGGCTTTGCCTGGAGATCTATCTTCTCCTCAGGCCTAGGATACCCCACTTGAGTCAAGCCATCAACAAGCACTAAGTGCCTACTGTGTGCACTTGTTGGAAGAGGAAGTGGGGAGGGGGTGCAGGCTGGAGTCCCCAGACAATTCAAACCTCCCAAGATCACAATCTCTGAGCCTCCATTGGCCTCCCCTTCCAGGAACAGGTCTGAGGTGACTTGGTCTGATCAGGTTGTCACATGGGCTGCTGAGGAGCCCCTGATGCAGTCCTTGGAACTGGGTCAGCCCTCAGCTTTAGAGGCTCCTGCTGCCCCTGTCCAGACACCATGTGGGGTCCCAGGACCCTGGCTGGCCTCCCCACAGGGCAGCTTGGTTCAGGAGGTGGGGGACGAGATGCAGGGTGGGGTAAGGTAGGGGGCGCTGAGGAGCAGTGAGGGCTGTACCCTTCCTCCTTCATCCTCCCCACCTCCCCATAGGAGAGGTACCCTCGGCCCCTAGCCTCCAGGTGCTTTCTCTTTCCAACGGGAGGGAGGAGGAAAGTCCCTAATAGCCCCAGCTCCAGGGTCTCAATTAGCTTCCTGAGAACATCTCTCCCCACCCCACCCCAGTTTGTTTTCTGTCAACAGATGGGGAGGAGAGGGCTGAGTGTTTGGGGCCCCAGGTGCCCAGAGGTCACTTTGGGAGGGGCCCCACACTGTGTTTATAATTAACACAGGGCTTCTGGGGCTCTCCAAACTCTGCTGGAAAACAGGTAAGAGGACTTGGGTAGGCTTTGACTGGACCCACCACCCCACCACCTTGCCCTGGCAGTGATCTAAAGGAGCTGGAGGCCCCTGGCTGCCTGGGTAGAGAGGGTAGGCAAGTGGTTAGCCATGGGTCACTGGGGAGCCAAAGCTAACTGGGGATGCCTCTGCACACGCCCAGAGTCTGTAGCGGGAGCCCAAAGGCAGGGCTTCCCTCATGTAGGGGGCAATGACTGTGAGGGAGCCTAAGGCCCTGCATGGCTCCCTGAGGGCCCCCAGGGACTGTGGGCTTTGTTTCTCCTGTAGGTGAGGGAGGAGCCTAAGTCTTGCCTCAGACCGGATCCTCTGAGACTGCCCTACCAATCGCTGTCTCTGGGCTTCCAGCACCAGGTTCTCGGTATCCCCAGAGAGAAAATACAGAGTGCCCAGGATGCAGGTGGCAATGCCCAAGTTGGATGCTTGGAATTCTTTACTCCCAGGAAAATCCACCCCAGCAGATAACTTGCTAATTTATTGCTGGGAACACCATTTTAAAAGGTCATCTATGGAATTCTTATTTTAAGATTTTAAAAAAACCTATAATCTAATTAGATGTGATTGGATACAGCCCTAGAGCTTCCTGTGGTGGGGACTCCGGGTAGTTGTTGTTCAGTCCTGGAAGCCTCTTTGGGACCCCATTGGGGACTGTCTTAGCAGAGATACTTCAGTGGTTTGCCCCTTCCCTCTCCAGCTCATTTTACAGAAGAGAAAACTGAGTCAAATGGAGTGAAGTGACTTGTCCAGGGTCATACTGCTAGGAAGTGTCATGAGGACAGATTTGAACTCAGGAAGATGAGCCTGACTCCAGGCCTGGCAATCTCAGAACCACTCTCAAGAACACCCCTTCTCTTCCCCTTCCTGCTCCCCTTCCTGATCACTGGCACCAAACAGTGGGGCACCATTCAGCCCACAGGCTGCCAGGCTTGTAGAGTGCTGACCCTTCCCAAATCCCTAAAGCAAACTGAGACAGAGCTGGGTGGAGGTCTCCATCATCTGCCTTCCAACCTGGCAGCAGCCCTTTGGGTAGCTGGGGACGGAGGGGATACGTCTGGGTTGTATTATTAGGGTTATGAAGAGACACAATCATCCTGGGTGGTAGATGTGGTTATTAGCCCTGTGGTACCCAGTAGGGAAGGGAAGTGACTTGCCTAGGGTGACACAGCTAGGAAGGATCCAAGGCAGTAGCCAAGCCCCTGCTGTTGTGGTGTTTGTCCATCGTTCCCAACATCAGGATGATGACATGACTTGCACTTGACTTTGATTAGAGTGAGGGAGGGCTGTGCAAGGTCACCAACCTCTCTCTGCCCTGCAGAGTCGTCTGGGTCCAGTGGCCAGATATTTACTCCCTGCTAAGTAAGCACAGAGCAGCCTCATTTACAAACATGAGCCACACCCGTGGACCATCATCACCTCATATTCTGGCCTAGGGACGACACAGTGAGTCTCTGGCCCAGAGGTTTCCTCTTCTGCTTCTCAGAGTCATATGAGACGAAAAGTTGGTAGCTAAGTCACCCAGAGCCCCCAGTGGGAAAATTCCTAACATTCAGGCAAAGGGTGGATTCTGCCCCAATTTCAATACGTGTTTATCCCTTGCTGACCCCTGGCCTCTTTGTGTCTGAGGAGACAAAAACCATGAGCCCAGGAGACTAGTATGTCCTTTACTGAACCGGCACTGGGAGGACAGTGGATGAAGCCAGTGGCTTCTTCTTGGAGAGGACCCGGGGCCCTCCTTCTCACCTTTCCCTTTTTGTCCTTCCCTCCTGGCTCAGCTCATTAGGTCGTGAGCAGGGTTGTTGAGGAGGCTGTTGCTGCTCCTGCACCTCTGAGATCCCCACTCCTTCCTCTACCTCAGAAATCACAGGAGGAGCCCCACCTAAGTCTCAGGTCTCAGAGGGCTGTAGCCCATGGATCTCTCACTCTCACAGATGAGTCCTGGGTACTATAAAAAGGTACCATTTCCCCCTCGGAATTCTAGGGGTGCCCCTGAGAGGTCAGCGATCACCCTCTCTTGAGGCCAGATTGCTTCCCCCCAAAATGAACAGTTGAGAATCATGTAGTCATCCCGACCACAGTGCTTTCTTTGCCATTCAAGGCCCTCATAACCCTGCCCCCTCTTCCCTTTCCGGGGACCCCAGCTGTTCCATGACAACCCCCTCCATCTCTCTGCTTTGGGCATTCTGTCCCACTGTTGCCCAGGCCTGGGACGCTTTCTCTCCTCAATCCAACAACTGACCTCCAGGCTTCCTGTAAGTCTCAACTAAAATCCCACTTCCTACAGGAAGCCCACCCCCAGCCCTCTTCTTTCCAAGGCCTCCCCTCTGTCCTGCAGAGAGAGCTCCTTTGTGTGTCTAGGTCTGCTTTTTGTTTCCCCATTAGGTCCTTGAGGGCAAGGGTGGTCTTTTGTTTCTTTCTGTATCCCCAGCACTTGGCATAGGGCCTGGTGCATAGGAAGGCCCTGGACAAATGTTTATGGACCTACTAAGTGGTTTTCACTAAGGGGTCTTTACTATTGGTACAAAGGACCAAGAAGGTGTCAACATTCTCCTCAAGTAAATGATGAGGCTCAGCCAACTGAGGTGGGGGGAGGCAGGGCCCAGGAGGCCAACGACATTCTGTGGTCAAACCCCAGGACACATGCCACACTTCGTGATTCCAATAATCCATTAGAGTGCAGAGAGTAATCTTCTCAAGGCATCAATCCCACCAGTCACTGCACTGAGCCAAGACCTTCAGATGGTAAGAGGGTGGCCAGGCCCTTGAGGGCTGCTTGTCCACTTGCCTCTCAGCTCTCACCTGCAGCTCCTAGAAGCCAGAGCATGCACAGCAGCCACACCCTGTCTCCATACCTGTGAGGGAAGATTCCAGCTCTCCTGACTCCAGACCCAGGGATCTTTCCACTCTCCCAGGCTGCTTCTGAGAAACCCTTTTTCTGCAAAGTAGAGAAGTAGGACCCTTACCCACCACCCAGGACTCCCACAGCATGTTGGGCTGCTTCTTTCTGATGGAGCCTGGCTTCTCAAAGCATTTGTGAAACAGAGTTAGGAGAAACAATAGACATTTAGGTGGGAAGTAGCTGGCAGCTGGCAGGGTCTCCCTCTAGTCTTCAGGATAAAACACAATTTCCTCTGCCCTGTATTCCAGGCCCTTTGCCATCTTCTTCCTACATCAAGGTGTCCTGTAGTCAGGCTCTCAGTCAGCCAACGAGCATTTCTTAAGCACTTACTGCATGCCAGTCGATGGGCTGAGCACTGGAGATCTAAAGAAAGGCAAACACATCCCTGCTCTCAGTGGGAGGGAGGTAAGAGTGCTGCTTAGGTATAAATGATGTGATTCTTAAAATACTTATTTTTGTATACCCCACCTTTTCCTTTGATGGGAACGAAGGCTTTTACCAGTTTCTTCAGATTTCCATGAGATTGTTGCCTGACTTGGGGGAGGGGAGGAGCTTTCCTTGGGCTCTGACGTAAGAACACTTCAAATGAAAATGCTATTAAAGGGGAAAAAAAAGAAATGGAGTTGGGACATGGGGAAGGAGCCAGGAGGGAAGACTGAGCCCAGAGTCCAGGAAGGGAGGAAGGTATCAGAAGACAGTCCTAGAGTAGGAAAGGCCAATCTGATGCAGGTGATGCCGACTGCTAAGAACCCAATTCACTTTGGCCCTGGAACAAACAGATGGCCTGATCCCTAATCGTGTTCCCCATCAGCCAGTCAACAATCCCGTGGCCTCCTCTGACCTCACCCAGATGTAAGCTGGCAGGTCTCCTCACTAATGTTTCTGCATTTTTAGAAGGTCGGTGCTCGGCATTGCAATGGATCAACCTTCCCAAGAGTACCTGCATGGAGGGAGGCCGTGTGCCTGGCTTTCCTCCTCATCACCACACATGTGACAAAGACTGACCCTGTAGCTCAGAGGCCTCCTCTGACACAGTGACTGCCTCTCTTTTCCCTTCCTCACCAGGCACATGTTCTGGGCTGATGGTGACTGTGCCCTCAGCCACAGTCCACGGCGTCCGAGGTCAAGCGCTTTATCTTCCGGTGGTCTACAGCTTTCAGGCCCCAGCCTCAGACGTCCAGATCATATGGCTGTTCCAGAGGCCTCAGACAACTCCCAAATACCTGCTGGGCTCCGTGAACAGGTCCGTGGTCCCCGATCTGGAGTATCGGCACAAGTTCACCATGGTGCCACCCAATGCATCTTTGCACATCCAGTCACTCCATTTCAGCGATGAGGGCACTTACATCGTCAAGGTCAATGTGAATATGCAGGGAAATGGGACTGTGTCTGCCCATCAGAAGATTCTCATCACTGTGGATGGTGAGCGCCTTCCCATGGGCACTGTGGCTCAGCCAGTCATGCCTAACCCTAACCCTCAAATCCCAGACCCTGGTCTGCCTGGGGCTCACAAACCCATCCCCTGCCTCTTGGGGACTGGCCGAGCCTCTCAGGCTGCTGGGCCAGCAAGAGACATTCCCTCATTCAGGGTCCCCAATCCCATCCCTTTGCCCCAGCTTCCTGGCTCTTGAGGATCAGGCAACATAACTCCTACTGTGTGCAGGCACCATTCTGAACACTTTAACTTACTATCTCATTTGCTCCCAAAACCATGCTGGTCTTACTATCCTCATTTTACAGATGAGAAAACTGAGGCAGGGCTGGGTCACACTGCTAGCAAACCTCTGAGGCCACATTTGAGCAGCTGTCATTGGCTGGGATTGTGGGGGTTGATTAGGGTGACTGAGTGGACACAGGGTCTGGCCACAGCTGTCCAAAAGTCAACGCCCCAAAGGAAAGTGGCCAAGTGAAGGCAATCTCCCCAGAGAAGTGCTGCAGACCCCTTGCCCCTCAAGGATATAGGAAGTGCTGGGTAAGGAGCAGGGACAGATTCATGGAGAACTCACTAGCTCTCTTGGCCTTGCAGACCCCGTGACAAAACCCACCGTGCACCCTCAGCCTTCCTCTGGGTCTGTGGAGAACGTGAGTAACCTGACTTTGACATGCGTAGTGGCAGCTGGCACGCGGGTCACCTACCACTGGCTCAAAGACGAGTGGCCAGTTCGGGCCAGTGCCACCCACAGCTTCTCCCTCGACCGCAGCATCCTCCACATGGCCCCCGTGACAAAAGCCGACGTGGGGGAATTCCGCTGCCTGGTGAGGAATGCCGTCAGTGAGATGTACAGTGAGGCCGTGGTGCCCACCATCTACTGTAAGTGTCTACTGGCACAAGGGAGTACAGGGAGACCAGGCCTTGGACTTTCCTGGGCCCTTCCCACCTATGGGGCCTGAGGCCAGGCTCTCCCCTCTAGTTCCTCTTACATAAAATTCAAGGTTGGAATTTATGGCCTCTGGGCTCCCTTCTATCTCTAGAATTTGGGTCTCATAATCTTCTGAGCAGGGTGGTCCAGCTCCTGGCCTCCATGAAAAAGCTGAATGGGCCTGGAGGTCCTCCCTCCTCTCCACCTGTTGGATTCCTGTTCAGCCATTCAGAGTTCACACCAAGATGCCCTCCTCCAGAAAGCCTGCCTTGACACCCCAAGTTAGGACCCCAAGTTCAGTGCCTTTGGACCTCCCTCCCCTGACCCCCAGGACTTCCACAGCCTTTCAGTCTGCATCTTTCTGATGGGCCCAGACTTCTCAAAGCATTGTGCTCTTTACATAGGTACCAAGTCAGGGACTGGGGAAGAGGGGATGCTGAGTTCAGGGCATGAGACTGATCATTTGGATAGAGAAATGGGAGTGGTAGAATGGGGCCAGACTGCAAAGGTCTTTAGGTATCAAACAGACCCTGGAGGCCCTAGGGAGCCACAGCAATTCATACTGAATAAGGGAGGATGAATGGAGGATGAATGGAGGGGAGAGAGACTGAAGGCAGGCAGGACCCCCCCACACACATAGCAACTGTCACAGGCATCCATGTGTGAGGTGATGAGGGCCTGCAGCAGAGTATGGGCAGGGTCAGAGGAAAAGGATCCTAGAAGGAGCACCCAAGACCCAGAACAATATAAACCAAATTGGGGTGGGGGCGGTGAGGTGAGCCACAGGGTTAGGGTCCCAAGTCTCTGTTTGCATGAATTCTGTAGCAGGGGTAGGAGGGTACCATGAGCTCTTAGACAGGGCACAGAGGGCAGAGGATCCCTTGGACTGGGCTGTCCAGAGGTGGCAGTAGAATCTCAAGGCAGAGGGAAGAAGTCCCAGGGCCTGCCCGGATGTCCAGGAGGCCTCATCTGGCCACCTCAGCAGTGCCCCTTAGAATCAGCAGCTTCCTTAGGGCTGTCCCTCTTGCCCCCCATATCACCAGAGGTCAACCTTGGGCTCAGGTCAGTTGGGAAAAAGCTGGCCTGACTTCTAGATGGATCTCCTGGGGTCATGAGGCCTTGTTATAAAAATAATAATTAGTGATAGTGATGGTAATGAAGGTGACAATGACAATTCTCTCTCCACCATGCTCCCTGCAAGGGTGAGCCCATTTTATAGACTCAGAAAAAGGAAATAAGTCAGCTAGGGCTACATGGCCAGTCACTGTCTCAGGGGGAGTCGCTCCCAGAGATGGATGGTGGCTCCGTGTGCTGCATTTGTCACCTTGTGTTCCTCCAGAGGGATACCTGACCAGGGTAGTGTCAGCACTGTGCTCGGCCAGGAGGGCCTGGCTCTCCCTGGGACAGGCTCTCTGGGGTGGCCAGGGAGCTGTCCTCAGGCCTTCTCCCCAATATGTTGTATCCGTCTTCTCAGAGGACATTGAGATTCCCAGCAAGGTTGCTAGGCTGGCCCAGGAGGACCTGGGGAGCTCATTGGGCAGGGCTGGTGTGAGAAGAGATTGGAGAAGGATCACCCCCCCCAGCCCCAGGCTCCCTCTGCAAGATCCAGAGGCTAAAATGTGGCTCATTCTCATGGTCATTATTAGGCACCTCAGATTCACGTGCCCTCTCTCTCTTCCCAGAGGTGGTTACTTAGAATTATGAAAGTGCCCAACAGGGAGAGGCCCCTGTGGGGATCACAGACTCCCAGAGAAATGAGTCCTTTGTCCAGAGAGAAATATCTGCTTCCTCTGTGGCTGTAGGCTGATGAATCACCTGTTCCCACTAACCTCTGGTGAGTGTGCGGGCACAGCCACCACCACCCTGCTGGGAGCAGATGGCAGGTACGGAGTGTCTTAATCACCCTGCATCACGAAGTAACATCTGCCTTATGGAAACCCTGCAGCCTGTGGGCAGGGATCTGTGGAGGCCTCAACTCATGTCCAGAATAGGGGCTGGCATTGAGCCAGGGCCCTTGGTCATCATGCCTCAGAAATATGGGGCTGGAGTCAACCTTGTGCTGTTCCTACCAGACCCCTCCCAGGAATGGAAACCTGAGGCCTCCAGGAAGGGGAACATGGGAAACAAGGTGACTGGGATCAACAGAGAGTAGGAATGGAAGGGATCTGGAACTGCCAAGGATCCCATTCCAGGTGGGCACAGCTGGGAAGGATCAGAAGGCCCACAGGATGGGCCATGCAGATGGCCCCTTTGACAGAAGTGTTCTAGGCTTATCTGGGAGATGGAGGTCACAGAGAGCACATCTATTGGATCAAAGTTCCGTTGGGAAATCAGCTGCCCTGGCCTGGAACCTGAGAATCTGGAGTCAGCCTGCCCTTTGGACAGCACACACTTGCTGAATTTCTACCATGTGGAGAGATGTGGCAAACATAGGCACCCCCAGGGAGAGGAGATGGGAAATCCTCTTACAGAAGATCTGGGGTTGGGGAATTGTGGGCACAGTGCCTCATCCAACAATGAGAAGGCAGGGAGGGAAAGAGATTCAAAGCAGCTGGGCAAGAGACCCCTCTAAGGCCCAGAACCTGGCACAGATCTTGTTGACTCTAGAGAAAGAAGGAAAGATGTCCCCAGGACAAATGCTGTGACTCTGACATCCTAGGGTCAGACACACTCCCAGGAGCTTAGGATTGATGAGAAGATGATGAATATGGGAAAATCAGCAGATCAAATGAACCCAGAGGAGCTCTGTGTAACCCAATGCTGTGGGCAGTGGGAGATCAGAGGAAGATGGACACAAAGAGGGGAGCAGACACCTCTGGCTTTTACTAGATAAAGATATAAATGTTTAATTTCTAATTAATATTTAAATCTATTACTCCAAGGCACTCCACTGATTCAGCTGGGCTGGTCTCCTCCTGAGGGGAGGACTCTTTTTTTTTTTTTTTTTTTACTCTGCCCTGATCCTGGAATATTATTCCAGGAAAGTCTCCAAACATTAGTCCGAGCTAATATCTAGGGCTTCCCAAACGTGGGAAGCAGGGTCCCCACCTCTTGCCCAGGCTCTCAATACGAGTAGTGGGAATGCAGTGGCATTCATTGCACCCTGCAGAGAATGCATGGGATGCTCAGCACTCAGCAGATGCTCATAAATATGGAAATGTAAAGCCCTCAAACAGTCCATCCCTTTCCCCGCCAAAAGTAAATGTCCTTGGGCTGCTGAACAAGGCTCCCCTTCAAGTCAGATTCCCAGTGTCCAGCAATGCATGGTTCACTGACCACAGAGCTGTCCTCCAGTGACACATCTCTCCTTCCCAACAAGCACACTGTTGAGGAATCTTGGTCCTCCCAGAGATCGGGGCCCAAATGCTTGGACTCCAGAATTTTTTTGATTGTCACTGACCCCTTTGGTTTTTCTGTCACTTTCCTCTCCCTGCTCTAGTAGCCATTCTTTCCAACAAATGATATAAGGGACAAAAGATCAGTTCTGAAGAGCTTGCCAACCCATCGGTCAAACTCAGGAATTTGTGAACTTGGTGGTCCCCTATGAAGCAACTCTCCAAGCTAGTGCTTCCTTGGGGAACTCCTTTCTCAGGCTAGATGTGATTCCAAAATAATCCTATCTGAAAAAATCAAAGATACTCAAAGTCCCTTTCTCTATACAGGAAGTGGAATTCAGGAAGTATCCAGTATTCTCACCCACCCACCCCTGGGCACAGGAGTACGCTGTCACTCGCTTCTGCCGAATGCTGTCAGGGAAAGAGGAGAAAATTGCTCTCTCCCGCTACCTCTGCTGTCACACTCAGTTCTGGAAGTCCAATAAGAAAAACGAGAGAAAAGCACAATCTTCTCACTCTTACAGAGGGGGTCAGTCCTTGGGAGTCACAGGAGTCCTTCCCCATGTCCCCTCCTGAGGTGGCAAAGCACATGACAACCTGCATGGGAGGTGCCCTCCCCGACCTTGCCCTGTCATCAAGGTGAACAGAGAACTCACCATACATATTGGTGTCTCCCCATTCACGCCTAATATCACACCAACAGCAAATGACCAAGAACATCGAAACTCCTGGCCAGAAGGGTCAGTTTTCCCACCTGTCATTCCTCAGAGAACCTTCTAATCTAACTTAAAGGGCCCCTCCATGAAGGGTCAGGAGAAAACTGGACAGCTTCGACCATTGCTCACAAACAAGAGAACATCATCTTACAAAACAGTTGCGGGGGGGAGGGTGGGGGGGGGACATGTAATCAGTCCAGCCAGACCTATGCAAAAGCACTCCTCCCACAAACTATCTCCCAGGCCACCAGCAAATGTGGTCCAATATTCCCTGGAAGAAAACCCAACAGAAACACCTTTGTTCAATGTAACTTTGGTCTTAAGTCTCAGGTGGGGGAGACAGAAGGTGTTCACCAAAGGTATCAAGGGGATCCAGCACCGAGGCTTGGTGGAAAATACTACAGCAATGAGCCATCAAAGGAGACTGAAAAGAAACAGTCAAAAAGGGAGGGGGAAGTGGAAGGGAGGGAGGGAGGGAGATGGAGACAGAGACAAAGACAAAGAGACAGAGAGGAGAGAGAGAGGAGGGAGAGAGAGAAAGAGAGAGAGAGAGAGAGAGAGAGAGGAGAAAGGAAAGAGGGAGGTGAAGCGGGGGATCATGGAAACCCAGGGAGGACAGTATCCACGAGAAGAAGACATGCAGACAGGTCCTCTCTCTTTTCTCTCTTCCCTCTTTCTTTCTCCTTCACTCTCCTCTTCCTCTCTCTCCTCTCATCCCTCTGTTTTCTCTCTCCTCTTTCTCCCTCCTCTCTCAGTCTCTTTCCCCATCGCTCTCTCTATCCTTCTCTCCCTTTTCCTTCTCTCTCTCCTCCCTCCTCCCTGTCTTCTCTCTCCTTTTTCTTCCCCCTTCTCTGTCTCTCTGTGTCTCCGTGTCTCTGTATCTCTCTCTCTCTCTCTCTCTCTCTCTCTCTCTCTCACTCTCTCTCTCCTCCCCCCTACTTTTTCCTCTCCTCTCCTGAAATCCAAGAGCCAAACATCACTGTTTTAGTGGACACTCTGGAGCCATACTAGGGATGTACAAGAGGTGAGGCCTCCTCCTCATCATCATCTTCCTGTCCTTCTTGGGTTGAGCAGCTGAGCTCATCTGTCGGACCTGTGAACAGGTAGCCACAGTCCCTCAGGAAGGTTAAAGCCATTTGCTAACACTGGGATCTGTGGCAATCTCATTTCTCTGCATGTGGCAGTACAGATGCTGAAAGGGGACCAGCCTTGACCTTTGAGAGGGAACTTGATTTTGTTCTGCTATCATATTCAGGGGATAACAGGTCAGACAGTGGCAGGTCCAAAGAGGGCAGCAGCCTCCCAGGCTCTGCCTTCTCGTCCCCAGTTTGCCAGCAGCTTTCGGCCAATAGAGATGAGGAGTCAATTAGAGGGATGGGGGCAGGGGTGCTGCCAGAGACATATTAAGTAGATGTTCAGAGAGGGCCTTCAGTATCTTTTATCCAGTGACTTTCCTTTTCTTCTTGCAATTCCCCCCAGTGACTGGAATTCCCACACCTTGGGTGGCTCCCCCAGTTCCAAAACTTCTCTGTCCTCCTGCACTGAGTCAGGGGCTGTGATCTGAGAGAACTGGCCTGTGGTACACAATTAAGACAATGTGAACGAGAGACCCTTGTCAGGTCCACAGTGAGGTTTGGTATAAAGTCGCTGTGAGATATGCCTTCCTTTCATTCTTCCACAAGCCGCCCTGGTACAGTGAGAATGAGCAGCCAGTATGCCAAGAGCCAGAGCACATCAGAGGGGTCATCCAGCCTGACTCCTCATTTTAACAGTGAGTAAACAGGTGCAAGAGAGGAGAGGACTTTCCCAAAGACACATAGCTAAGTGCAAGCAGTGAGCAGGACCTCAGCACCCCAGATGCTTGCCCTTATCTCAGAGCCTCAAGCTTTGGGAACATGTAGGGACCACGTTTTGTGGATGAAAACTGGCCCTCTTACAAGCAAGATCACTGCTCTTGCCAGTTGGAGGGAAGACTGGGGAAAGCAGACCTGTAATCATGAGGCAGTTGACAAGATGGTGCAGTGGGCAGAGCTCTGGGCTTGGTGCCAGGAATAGCTGAGGTCAAAATCTGGCCTCAGATGCTTACTAGCTACGTGGCTCTGGGTAAGTGATTTACCCAGTTTGCCTCAGTTTCTTCAACTGTAAAATGGAGATAGTAATAGCAACCTCCCCCCAAGGGTTTGCATGAGGATCATATGAGATCAGATCTGTAAAATGCTTAACACAATGCCTGGCACACAGTAGGCACTCCACTAAGATGTGCTATTAGCTTCACTCCTTAGGAGGGGACAGACATTTGTCCCAAGGTGAGCCTCTTTCGGGGCAGACAGCTCATCCAGGATAGTTCTCGCCTCCCCCTGGTCCAGTTCTGGGAGCCAGCTTTGGGGGGCTCTGGCATGGCAGCCTGGATTTCAAGCCTGTCTGACCTGTGACTCGGTCAGCTCTCCAAAGAAGTGCTAGCTTCTCAGACAAGGCTAAACTCATGGGTTCCACCATGGATGTTCTAGGAGACAGGAATGGAAGGCGGTCTGGTGGGTGCCTCAGCCCCTGTCTGTGGGCCCCCAAATGCTGCTACTCAGCAGCCCCCAAGCTTGGCAAGCTGAGGCTCGCCTCTCCTCTGTTCTTCCCCTAATGCAGATGGGCCTTATGGACTCATGGTCAATTCGGACCGAGGCTTGAGAGTAGGAGAGGTGTTCACTGTTGACCTTGGGGAGGCTGTTCGCTTTGACTGCTCTGCGGACTCCAATCCCCCCAACATTTACTCGTGGATTCAGCGGGACGACAATTCCACTCAGGTGATTGAGCACGGGCCCCACCTGGAGGTGGCTTTGGGGCACCTGGGCCGGAGCACTGATTACACGTGCTGTGCCTACAACAATGTCACAGGGCGGAGAGGGGAGGCACGCTTCACTGTGATCACCACGTCTCTAGGTAAGAGCCCCTGGGCTGGAGAAGGTAGGAGCGTCTCGGGAGCAGCCGCATGCGTGGGCTCCACTCTGACCTCCCACTCTGCACCCTAAGAGCTGTAGCAAGTACAGGAGGGGGATTTGAACTCTGATGTCCTCACTTCCGATACAGCACATGCGTGGAAGCCCAGGACAGCATACTCGGGCAGTGTGGTCCTGGTGGGTCTGTCTTAGCCCACTTCCAACTTCCTTATACGTGCGCTAGGGAGAAGTCAGGGACACCTGAGCTCAGATCCTAGTGCCTGTATCTTATACTGGATTGCCATGGCAGCTCAGGCAAGTTACTAAGCCCAGGACAAACTCCCTGGGACTCATATTAACTCATAGATGGGCTGCAATGGGCCTGAGGGGGACAGTTCCCACACCAGGCGCTTCTTCTCCTAATCATGTATTATTATGAACAAAGATCCGTGTGCAGGTGGGTTCCAACTACTGACATTTCAGCAATGTCTTCTCTTTGGATCCACCAGGCCCATCCCAAATCTCTCTGCTTGTACTGTCCTCTCATCCACCTCTCTCCATCTTCTCCCCAAGAACAGCAGGAGAAACCGAGGTTTGGCTTAAATCTCTTGGGTATACGTCTAGCACCCATGGCCTGCATACAGGGTTGGTAACTTCGTGGGGAGCATCTCTTCCTCCCATCCTGATGTCTTTTGAGTGCATAAATTGAATTTAAGTGAGGCAGAGTTGCACGAAGTCGTCAGCCTCACTCTCTCCTCCGGAGTCATCATAGTCCAGTGGCAGGACCGGGTCAAGATGGCTGGCAATGGTACAGGATGCATCTTTGGTGTCTAACCAAGCTCTAAGCACTCCACATCGCCTGCTTCAGCTGCCTTCATGGCCGTTGGAACAAACTGTTCTCATTCGCCCATTCCATCAGAGGAAGTCTTCACATGCTTGGGGTAGACATCCCCCTAACTCGACAATGGGTTTGAGACCTTTGATTTCCCTCAAGCTGGTTTGGCTGGTCTGCTGAAACAGTATACTAAGGTGTGGCCACTGTGCATGCAGTAGCTTCTTGGAGCCACAGGTGGCTCCAAGAGTTGGGTAGAACAAGTGGACACCAAAGGTGGAAAGCATCCCCAAAAAGGGCTTGGCAGCCATCACACCAAAGGTCTTCCTTGAACACATCAGGGCGTTTTCCTGGTCCAACAAGCTGGAGACACTTTACTAAAAGAAAATGAGGCCAGGCAGGCATGATCTATCCTGGATTCAGCTTCTCCAAAGGCTCACAGAGCATCCCTACCAAAGCGCATTCTCCAGTTTTGAAGATGATTGGAGCAGAGTTCATGGGCCCATAGTGGGGGACATTCTCCCTCACTGAGTTCTAGCTCCCTCTTCAACTCCCCATGATGTTGCCCGATGGTCTTCCCGCATCTCAGAGGGGATCGCAGGGGCCATCTGGTCCAGGCCCAAAGTGGTGCTTGGAGACCCCTGCCTCCAGAGAATCAATTCTAACCCTAAATGTGCACTCCCCCTTCGGAGCACTTTACTTAGCAGGAAATTCATCTGGATGTCAAACCTAAACCTACCTCTCCACAATCTCCCGCCATGTTCCTGGGACCAAACAGCCCATCCTGGTATTAGAGAGCTTGTAACTGTTAGGAAGGGCAGCTAGGGGTGCCAAAGTGCCCAGAGCACTGGGTCTGGAATCAAGAACACTCATCCTCCTGAGTTCAAATCTGGCCTCAGACATTTCGTGGCTGTGTGGCCCTGAGCAAGTCACTTCACCCTGTTTGCCTCAGTTTCTTCACCTGTCAGATGAGCAAGGAAAAGGAAATGGCAAACCCCTCCATTATCTCTACCAAGAAAATCCCCAATGGGGTCACCAAGAGTTGGCCATGAGTGGTTGGTCTTGGTGGCAGTGTTTGGTTTTCTTCTCCTTGTTTACCTTCTCCCTGTTGCTTCTGATTCTTTTCTCTGGGCCAAACAGGGCCAGTTTCTTGGACCCTCTAGGTAGGAGCTTTCCATACAGTAATCAGGGGCCCCTTGAGGACCAGCCCTCCAATTCTTGGGGCCTTTCACAGCACCTGCAGCTCTCCTTCCATATTCTCCAGCTTATCAAAGACCTCCTTCCTAGGAGGGACTGCCCAGAATGGGATGCAGTACTTCATGTAGAGAGGGGCCACAGGGTGGGAGTGGGGGGCTTTCAATGTGTGAGGTCATGCAGGGCTGGAGAAGATTCTGAGCATTGCAGAAGGTCCTAGAGGAGAGTCAGGAATGCAGCCCAACAAGGACAAAAGAATGCTATGCTGTCACTTTTTCCCTCTCCCCGAATGTGGAGCCAGAAGTAGAGCTTGGCGAATGGGTCCTATAGCCTCTTCTCTGTGAGTTCCAATGGCCAAGTGAGGGCTATTTAGGACAGAGAAATGCCTTAAGGACCCTCCAAAGTCTGATGTTTTTTTTTTCTGTCAAGCTTCCCCAAGCTTGTTTCCACACCTTCTGTTTTCTGTGTTGAATGGATTTAGGGGATTTTTCATCATCAGTAGTAAAAGACCCAAATGTCAATTCTAGCTTGGTTTTCTTTTCTTTGAATGAAAAATGACCTGAATCTACAGACTGGGCCTCGTTTCCCTTGCCTCTCCATCCTCCTTTAATGTTTAGCCAAAGTATTTTCCTGATGCTACAAGCTCCTAATATTTGATTAAGCTCTGATTACCAAGGACCCCACATGATTACAGCCTCCACGTCAGACAGTCGCCTTTTTGAGAAATCCAACAAACCTGTTTGACTTGTGCCTAGATCAGCCATCTGTGATGATGGTAAACAAGGACAGCAGGTGGGTGTGATGGGAGGGACTGGGAGCAGAGGCTCGGAGGCTCCTGGAGCCATTTCACCAACAAAATCCGCAGAGCAAAGAACAGACCGTCAGCAAGGCCCTTCCATTGTAGAGGGGGCAAGGAAGGGAATGAACTTTTATAGAGCACCTACTATGCGCTGAGCCCTGGGGGAAGGGCTTCCAGGATTATTTGATCCTTACAGAAATCCTGGAGGTAGATGCTATTATGTTTCCCATTTTACAGAGGCAGAAGCTGAAGCAGAGAGAACTGAAGGGACTTGCTGGGGGTCACCCAGCTTGTCAGTTTCTGAGGACACATTTGAACTCGGGTCTTCCCAACTCCTGGGCTAGTGCCTTGTGCGCTGTAGGTCCTTTAGCCACCTCTCATTAATAAATTGTCCCAGATTATTCTAATCTAAGCATCCTGCTTAGAGAGAGAAGACAGAGAAAAGTGGATTAGGAAGATGGACGGTGCCAAGGAGATTCAGTCAGACAGAGTGTGGTCTGAAGCCTCAGGGTCAAATTCAG
Source organism: Potorous gilbertii (assembly GCA_028658325.1). Classification (NCBI taxonomy): domain Eukaryota; kingdom Metazoa; phylum Chordata; class Mammalia; order Diprotodontia; family Potoroidae; genus Potorous; species Potorous gilbertii. The sequence continues at coordinate 481,300 of CM053772.1, forward strand.
TGACCCCAAGTAAGAAGAGTGCACAGGCCCTTGGAGGATCTTGGTCCTGAAACTCCTCCCTCCAAGTTGATCCAGGTGACCTTGAGAGCAGTTTCCATTAACCAAGTAACCAGAGACGCTTCTCCCTTCTGACCATCAGCTTACTCTGGTAACATCCCAGTGACTTTGGAGAGGAGTCTTGGGCTCCCATTGATAGGGAGGGAGAGAGAGAGAGAGACGAATAGTGATGGTCTTTCAGGTGAGTCCAGAGGCTTTGGTGAGGACCCTTCTTACTCACATCTCCAAAGGGCAGATAGGCCTTATGAAGGCCTTCCCCATGTGCTCCTTTTATGGGATGCTACACACACCATGAGATGTCCGTGGGCCTGTGACCTCCTTGGTGAGGGCCCTCCCCAATCCATGGCTCCTCCTTGTCCTTCTATGGGAGTCTGATGAGGACTTCCTGGGTACAGGAGGCCTCCCTTGAGGTCCCTGGGCTGCCCTTGGGGCTCATTGAAGGAGGCCACCCCTCCCCACTCCAGTCAAGCTGCCCAAAACACCATTGCTTGCCCAGAGTTGTTCTGGCCTCCTTCCCATCCTCAGGATCTCCCACTATTGAGATACTTCAGAGACATTGGGATTCTGTGGTCTGCAGCCACCCAGGTTCACTGAGGAACTCTTAGTGTGAAAAGGCATCTCTGGATGGTATCCTTGATGACTTTCTCCATCATAGACCCCTGGACCACCATAGTGACAGCATGTGCTGGCTGTGAAGCAGAAGTTTGTAGTCTGGGCAACAGACCTTCATCATCCATTTGGTTTTTCCCATGTAGATGATTAGGGTTTTATCTCACCCAGGAAGCTCCTTCATCTCCCTGTGCTTGGGCCAGTCAGCAGCCAGGAGCATCTGGAGGAACTCACCCCACCCACCCCTCCAAGGGAAGCCCTCTTCCATTGGACTCACCTCTAGATAGCATGTACCATGATGGGAGCAGATGACTGAGTTTGATTTCCCTCCTGAAGATGATTGAGGAGTTGTCTGCGTTGCTACACATTTCAGTGTCTTGAGTGACTTAACACGTTAAGACATTTCCATTAATTTGGTCCATTGCCCTTCCCTGGTATACCCCTCGGACAACCCCAGTCTTCAGCTAGTCCAAGTCTTTGAAATATTCATTTTTTCCTGCTTTGCATTCATCTGCCATACTCAAATCTCTTCCATGTGATGAGCACTTCTGAATCTGTGCTGACCTGCACAGAATGTGGAGCATCCTGGAGACCCTGGCTGGGGAGTCTCCTCCCTTTTCAGAGGGGCTTCTCCAGGCAAGTTGTCCAGGAGGAGCTGCTCTTTGCCATCCTCTGGTCCTCCCTATGTGGTTAACTGTGTCCTCCAGCCACAAACTCTGCTGCCTCCTGCTGGATTTCACACTGACTGGGTTGGGGGTGATAAATTCTTGTTAACTGACTGACTGACCATCTGGAGAGTGAAGCAGCTCCCCTGTGACCCAGAAATGTAGGCTGCACCATATGGCTTCCTTGGATGCAGGGCTCCCTAGCCTTACTTGTCTGTATTGGCATAGGTGATTTAATTTTAACTAAGGTCAGGCACAGAGTGTTTGCACTGGGGACTTTGGGAAATGGACCAGTCGCTGCAAAGGGAGGGGAGAAGGGCACAGCTTATTCTAAAGCCCCGGGAGAGGGAAGGTGGAGATAGTGAGATAGAGCTCCAGGACCCCTTCCAAACCTGAGGCTCTGCACTGTGCATGCAGCCTGTGGTGAACCTGGAATATACTCAGTCTATCCAAGACCCATCCCAATGCACCCAGGTGGAAGCAAGTCCCAAAGAAATTAAAAGCAAGATTAGCACAGGGAAAAGCTGACATCAAGGAGCTTAAAGTGGCTGAGGAGCTCCCTCTAAACCCAAAGGACTTGCATGCCGTCCTAGCTCAGGACCCCTGAGGACAATATCAACTCCAAGAGAGATGCAGTCCTGACTGGCCCACAACACAAGGCCAGGAAAGGAGTAGATACTCAGTGCAGAGGCAAGAGAAGCCAAAGAAGGGAAGGGAAAACCTTTGGAGCCCAAGGCACAACATAGGCCCCTAGGAAGGCTTTCCTCCAGCCCAGATCTGCCCACTTCCAGCACACCTGCTAAGGTTCCTTGGGCAATTGCACTGACAGAGGTGACTCTGGGCCATTGGACGTGTCCCCAGGGCCTTTGGAAGCAAGGGGACAAGGAGTCCACTCAAAGTCTCTGCTCTGGCCTGTGTGCCTCAGACCGTGGGGCCAAAAACTTAAGAGTTAGAGGACCTGAGGAGAACTGTGTGACCTTGGACAACTCCCAGGCTCCCTAGGTTTCAATTTCCTCCTCTGTAAAATGAGCTGATTAGATTTGGTGGCCTCAGAGGTCCCTTACAGCAAGGGTCTGTGGAGAGATATGAGAGAGAAAGAGACAGAGGGGGGGCAGAGAAAGAGAGACAGAGACAGAGAGAGAGAGACAGAGAGAGAGAGAGAGAGAGAGAGAGAGAGAGAGAGAAAGAGAGAGAGACAGAGAGAGAGAAAGAGAGACAGACAGACAGAGAAAGAGAGAGAGACAGAGACAGAGACAGAGGGGGGAGAGAAAGAGAGAGAGAGAGACAGGGAGACAGAGAGACAGAGACAGAGAGAGACAGACAGACAGACAGAAAGAAAGAAAGAAAAAGAGAGAAATTGGCTCTTGCCCTGGTGAGATGGGTGCACCTCCACACTGCAAAGAGCTCCTGTCAAATATTCAGGCCAGTGACATGTATAGAGGCCCGGAAGGAAAATTTGTGCAAGTCCTCCGTGGGCCTGAGGATGTAGGATTCTAAGCAGGCCAGCTGATCCTCACAACAACCCTGTGAGAGAGGCGCTATTCTTATCCACATTTTGCAGATGAGGAAACTGAGGCAGACAGAGGTGAAGTGTCTTGCCCAGGGTCACACAGCTAGTAAGTATCTGAAGCCAGATTTGGACTCAGGTCTTCCTAACACCAGACCCAGTGCTCTATCCATTGGGCCATGTAGAGAAGGCAACATTATTCTGAGGGTATTGAGAGATTCATTCTCAAGATATCTAAAAGAGGGAAGGATACCAGAAGTTTGGAAGCAATCTCAGACCTCATTGTTACCAAAAATGGGTCCCTACCTCCCTCATCACTCCCTTCATATATAAAATTTCTGTGAGGGCCCCTGATACCATCATAGCTTAACCAAGGTACAAGAAGGAAGCAGGCGAGCTTTTGTCGTCAATGTGAGTCTAGAGCAGACCCCATCTAGGTGTTCATACAATGGACTGAAACATGCAGTAGAGGACAATGCTTCCCTACAGAGTCCTTGCGCGCAGTGTCTCTGGTGCATATGCCCCAAACCATAGTGTCCTGAGGAAGACAAGCAGAGATTGTTTGACTTGCTGGCCCTCTGGTGATCCACAGAAACATAAAACGAATGGGGGCTCACTGAGGCATTAGCCACTCATGTAGAAGAGCCCACAGAGAAGGGGGAGTCCCGAGAGAGTTCAGGAGGTCTGGGAATCTGGGTAGAAAACAATTACATCTTTATTTGCGTTAACCTCTAGCTGCAATCTGGTGCTCCACTCAGTCACTTAAAAATGTGATGCTGAGAAGGGGGCCCATAGGCTACACCAGACTGACTGCTGAAGGTCTCCAGGACACCAACAGGTGGAGCTCTCTGCTGGCTTCCAGATGCTTCAGGCAGCTGGTTAACTTGTCCTGCTTGTGTGGAGGCCTGCAGCATTGCAGAGGCTTAAACTTGACCCCTCATTCAAAGTAGGTCGGCCTAAACATGTTCATGAGAAAAACCAACTGCATGAAGGCGGCCTATTGTCTGTCCAATGCGAGTGCATGTCCATTGGTATTTATGTCTTGGACACCCAGAATGATAAGCAGGTAAGTGGTTAGGGTCAGGGTTAGGGTTACGGGTCTCTCATTTAACACCAAAGCTCTTCTGGCAGTGTGTTGGGTAGAGCGCCTCCTCCATCCCAACTCCTCAGCAGCGGGGACAGCTCCTTCACTCCGTCCTAAAGGCACCCCTGGGCTCAGAGACCCTCTGAGGTCCACTCTTTCCCCAGGACTAGAGAAGGTCACCGGCAGAGGGAAGTCGTCCCTGGCCGTCATCACGGGCATCTCCGTGTTCCTGATCACAGCCATGAGCAGCCTTTTCCTGTGGAAGAAATGCCGACCCTGCAAAAGTAGGTCCCATTTGTTCTGAAGACTTTCCCGCCTTTGTTTCTCGCAGCCAATGTGACTCATTGAGCTCTCTCTGTGTGTCTCTCTCTGTCTCTGTGCTCCAGCTGCAGTCATCCGCCAGAAGCACGCACGCAGGTAAGGACCTGATCACAGTGTCTTGGGCCAGAAGGGTACCTTGGGAATATTTCCCATGACACTAAATCCCACACGTTTCTGTTTCTTTTCCTCAGGTCAGAATTCGAATATGGGAAAGCGCAAACATTTTCAGGTGACTAGCCGCACCAGCTGCTACAGATGGTTGGAGTTGTTCCAGGCCCCAGAGGCCGCCTCCCTTGGGCCACTGCAGGATTCTCTGGCCCCCATAGGCTGCAGCAAATGCCCCAGGCTAAGAGGAGAGGGCGAAAGGGCTTGCTGGCAGCTTCCCTCTCCAGTCAGCCCTTGAGAAGGCTCTGTGCCATTCCCTGGCACAGTCTCTGTCTGTGACTTGGGCCTCGGGAGGGGATGGAGGCTTCCTGAGTCTTCTAGGAGGGTCAGGCTAAAGGGTATTGGTGGTCTCTACTTGGAAAGAGGAGTCATGGGAGATGGGAGGTGTCAGGCCTTGGGGTCTGGGTATCCCTGCCCCCAGCCTCTGAGGGGGACGCCCAGCTTGAGGGTTCTTTGAATCTGAGCTGCACCTGTGTGCAGGTAAGTGGATACCCACGAAGGGAGAGCATCCTATCTCGTAAGATTTCTCACCCAAGGAACAGTCATAAGTGGGGGCATTTTCAGATTCAGTTCAATCTAATTAGACTGATATTTATTAAGTGCCTACTGTATGCAAGACATACAAAGACAAAAATGAGGCAGCCCCTCCCTTCAGCAAGCTAGTCTACTGGGGTGAGTTGGCTGATGTGTACACAGAGGAGTGAGGAGGAGGTCCCTCCCTCTTGCTCCTTCCATCTGCATCATCTGTCCTAGAGGCCCTGCCGGGGCACTCTCCCTGACCCTAGGTCCTTCTCCCCCTTTTCTCCAGGGGACCAGTCCCTGCCTGGGTCTTCACTCCCCTCAATCTCTACTTTCATACAAATAGCGCCTCATCAAGGGTATCTCCAGAGTTCTTCAATGTTCCAAGACTTGTCTCCACTGCACCCCAGGCACCTACAGGGATGGTCAGAACTTCAGTGTCACCCTTACCATGGCTGTTCCCGTTAGGGGCTCTGAACTTCCCCTCTTTTCTCCTTTCATCTCTACCTCTACCTCAGGGCTCCTCACCTCAACCCCAGCCCTTTGCCCTGCTCTGGCCCAGCTCCCCATCCCCCAGGCAGGACTCAAATCCACCATCCTCCATTCTCTCCCCCTCATCATGTCCCTGAGCTTATCTTGCCAAACACTAGCCCTGAGTTACTCCATCTTCTTCCTCCAGCCTTGGACTCACAATTTACTACAAATGCATTTTGTTTCATCTCCACTGGACTCTTCCCCTTCTCCCTGGCTGAGGACTCTCTGCTGCTGTGGCCACAGCTCATCCTTTCCTTCTGTCCCTAATCCCCAGCTTAACCCCACTCTATCCTTCTTGGCAGGCCCTTCCTTCCAGGAGGTTTCCTCACCTGCTCTTACCTGCCCAGGCCTCAGCCTTCCTGACATAAACTCTGACACCCTCAGGAGATCTTTTCCTCTTTGGACCACTCTTTCACTGACCTCCCAAAGACCCCTGGCTGCCTCTTCCAGAAGATCTTTGGCCTCCACCTCTGGACTCTCCCAACCTATTGAATGTGGGATCCCATGGCCTGCATTCCATTTGTGTCTCTCCTCCCATGGCTTCTGACCCACCTCTGCCCCCTGTTCTGCCCTGATTCTCCTCTTACCTGTATGACCATGCTGCTCAGTCTCCATTACAGAGTCGTGCTCATCTCCCCAGCCATCTGCCCTGGGAGAGTCTTCGTGACCTCACCAGTTCTCACCATTACCCAAAGGAGTCCCAAGTAATATTAATTTCCAGCCCTTACCTCTCACCAGCTCCAACAGCACTTGCCTTCTGGACAGTTCCTGAGGATTTCATTTGCTTCTCAGACCTGCTGCCCCTTGTCCAAAGCTCAAAGTCATCCTTTCACAGCCTTCCTCCACTCTTTCCCCCATCCATGGCCAAAGCTTGTGGAGTGACCACCATCTCCTCTCCTCTGGACACATGGCTTCCTCGCCTCCTCTCCTTTCTTAGTTCTGACTACTGAACCCTGCCCAAGAAAGCTTCAGTAGCTCCCATACCCTTTAGGATAAAACACAAACACCTTAGTCTGCTTTTTGAAGCTCTCCACTGTCTTCTTCCAGATTTTCTCATGATTTTCTTTCAATCACTCAAGGTCTCAGTCTAAATGTCTTGGTCCCTGAACTCCCACTTCCACACCTTTGCACATGCTGTGTACCAACCATGGAATGCATGCCCTCCTCACCTCTGCCTTGTAGAGTCCTCATTTTCTGTCAAAGCCAGAGTTGCCATTTGCTGCTTTAAAGTCTTTCCAGCCTCATTCAGGCCACCATCACCTGTTCACAGGCCCCAATCTACCCTTTCCACTTTATTCCTCATCACTCTTCTACACAGGTCAATCGCTGTTCCTGACCTACTAGATGCCATCTCCCACTGCTGGGCTTTTGCACTTGCCATCCCCCATACCTGAAGTGCTCACACTCCTCCCTTGCCCTCTCCTGCTGCTAATGCCCTGACCCAGAATTCACCTTGCATTTATATGACTTTACAGATGTGCAGGTTGTATCCCTGAGTAAGGGAGAGGAGAACTTGCATTTCTACAGTATGTAGCATACATGATCTCAGCTGATCCTCACAATGAATCTGTCTACATTTTATAGATAAAGAAGCTACTGATGGCCACACAGTTGGTCGGTGTCAAGGGTAGCATTTGAACCCAGGTCCTGATTCTAAGTCCAGTACACTAACCACTGTTCCACACTGCCTCCTATCAAGAGGCAGGGGTTACATCAAGTACACAAGAGGCATTTAATCATTGACTTCCTGATCTGCCATAGTGAGTGCTCTCATTTTCACACCTCCCCCAATCACTCACCTTGGTCCTTCCCCAGTAGAATGGAAGCTGATAGAGGGCAGGAGCATTCTGCACACAGTAGGTGCTTAGTCAGTGCTTGATGGATTGTTTCTTTCAGGCCATGAAGATGCCCTAGCTGACTTTGGGATCTATGAATTTGTTGCCTTTCCAGAACCTTCCACTGCTCCCAGGGTGCGTGTATACACGTATGGGGGGGCGGGGAATCAGAAGGGCAGGGGAAAGTGGAGAGGAGGGTGGAATTGTACCTGCCTTTACTCCTCCCTGGAAATGAACAGAGAGCCACAGCTGGGCTCAAGCACAGGTGTTCGACACCTTTGAGGACAGCCTGGAGACAAGAATCCCAAGTCTGAGTCAGTCCAAGGCTGACTTCCCCAGACCCTGAGGGGGTATGTCCCGCAGAAAGCTCCTAGATGCCATAGTCAGGAGCACAGCAGCCAGCCCAGACCAGCAAGCAGCCCCTAATGGTGTCTGGCACAATTAGACACGGGGCATGGTCATGGCCTGCTGGGCCGCTGGTTATCTGCCCTTTACCTGTGTGTGTGATGATGCCTGTGCCTGACCCATTCTAAGGGATTAACAAATACTTCCTCTTTTGATCTTCTAGATTTCCAGCAGGCCCATTTGTGACTCTGAGTGGGGACCCAGGCAGGAGGTGCACGGCACAATTTATGAAGTTATCCAGCACATCCCTGGGCAAGAGCAGCAAGGCTGTCCAGAGTAACTGGGAGCCAAGGTTCAGTCACAAAAAGCAGCCACAGCCCACAGCCATCACCTGCCCCAGGAAATCATTTCTTGCTAAGGGCACATCCCAGCCATGGCATTATGAGAAGACACAGTGCAAACAGCTTTGGGGCATTCAGGGCCTTGATCCTGGAGGCCATATGCCTCACCCCTGGACTTTAATACCTCTCTATCCTCCTGAACAGGACTTCCTGGAACAGACCAGACTCATCTGTCCCCCTCAGACATCCATCTACGCTGGGTGGAGATACAGCTACCATGCCTGTCACCCCCCTTGCTTTGATGCTCAGTTGTGCTGAGTAATCCATGCCTGGAAATGCCAGGGGAGTGGACTGCTAGTCTCTTCCTGGTTTGAGATACTTAAGAGTTTTAGCATGGTGGACGGGGACCCATCACTGTTAGGTGGGAAGGAGAAACTTCATTGTCCCAAGGTCACAGATACCATCTTGTATAGCAGGAAAGTTTTAATCTTCAGTCCTTCTAGGGTAGGAATTCTGAGGTAGATGGATAGTACCTCTTGAACTGGCTCCTGGACCCCAAGCCCCAACCCAAGGAGGGTGACAGCCCTTTGCTCCTTCCTAGAAGTCCACCTCATTTACCCTCCCCACACATTCTTCCTTCTTCCTTCCTTTCTCTCTCTATTCCCCAAAAGCTGTTCCTGTTGTCTGAGAGAATACTGGAGTGACAACTCTCTCTTTCTGAGCCACTCCACTCATTACTTCCAGCGATTCACATGGAGAACCAAGAAAACATGGCCAGCAATTACTAAGGCTTGTGGCAAAAACCAAGACCAATATCTAAGGGCATAGCCAATGTTTTCATCACCCTGGTCAATTAAAAGTCATGGCTTCTAAAGAGAACGGAAGTTGGGGAAGTCAAGAAGGTTTCTAATAATGGAATTTGCATTTGCAAACCTCTGTTTAAAATTTAGAAATGATAGCTTCTGGCCAGAAATAGGAAATGCTGTTAAGGGCTGGAGGGTTAGGCTTGATGTGCATCAGATCTGGCCTCAGGACTTTGCAATGAAGACACAGCACATACATCCCAAGGGAAACTTGTTTCTCCTTTCTTCCTTTGAATTCCTTCATGGGAGCCAGAAGCCTTTTCCTCTGGACTCAGGGAAGTTCTGTTCACCTTTTCTGTTGTGTTGTTTTAAAGTTTGATTTGTCTTTATTGACATCACACCAATGGTGTCCTTATTAGGAATGTAGTAAGAAGGGGGCACCTGACAGGGAAACAGACCCAGTCAAGAGATCCAGACAGAGTTCACACTGATGGGATTCTGTCTCTAGGTGGGGGCTCAGAGCTAAAAAAAGAGAAAAAGAATGACCTATCTTTCATGCCTCTTCCCAGAGTGGAGAAAGAGCATTTTTACTAGAAAATCTCTGAAAAAATTGAATCAGGAGAAGGGTGAAGGGGCAAATAGGAGTCCTGAACAACCGTGAGTACCACATCATCTCCTTCATGCTGCTTCATACTCATGAGAAGAAACCTAGGATTCATGAAAGGAGAAACAGAAGTAACATTGTCATGGGAGTAGACTATAGACCACATAGATAGAAGGAGGAAATAGATGAGGAGTTCAGAGAACACCACCAATCTGGGTGACAGGACACGTCTATTATCCAACCAGAGTGTCAGAGACCAACTGTCTCCTTTTATATATTAGAAAACAGAACCATGGCAGGCAGAGGCAGGGTTTGAAACCAGGGGCTTTAGTTCCCAGGTCTTATGGGTAGAGTTTCTCTCTGCCAAAAGCAGGACAGTCAGAGCATCCATGGCTTACCTTACTGATAAGGTCACTCTTTGGAAGGCAGATGATAAATGGATGGATAGATAGGTAGATGGACCTACTATGTGCCACACACTTAGGATGCAAATACAAGTAAGCAAGGCAGTTTCTCTGCTCTGGGACAAACTCCCATCGAAATAATTCTATAGGCCACAAACTGACTTAGGAGACCACCAATTAACATGATTTCTGTTGAATTGTAGTTTTCCTTATTTTGATAGACATTTTCTCATGACATTTTAATCTGGAATTTGGGGGGGGCGGGGAGCTGTGGGATATGGGTTCTGCGTGGGAGAAGACACATAAATGGAATCCAGGAAGGGGAAGGAGAGTGCGACTGCGCACAGCAACTCAGTCTGGAACTGGAGGCCAAGAAGCAACGGGGAGGCTTGAGAACAGTGATGTAAAGAAACCTCAGATAACAGAGCCTACCATGGTTCCCAGGGTGGAGTAAAAGCTTCTGGTACAGAAGAGATGGGGATGCAGGCTGGAGTGGAAGCTGAAGGAAAAGTGGGATTGTCACTGACAAGGAGAGCCAGGGCACTGGAACAGAAAAGAGGGGACCCTTGGCAGGAAGTGACTGGTTCATGGTAGAATTAATGGTAGAGGAAAGGACAGCTGGGCACAGTGGGACATGACCCTGGATAATAGGAGAGATGTATTCAAAGCTGACTTTTCTAGAGAGAAAGGAAATATAGGGTGCCAAGGCTTAAGATTTTACAAGAGAAGGTGTCACAAATGGGATAGATAACTTTCAGGAATACATTCTAAAAATACACATGACATACACAATACACATAAAGATACATAGATATAATTCTAACGAGGTAGGAAAGGGTAGTTCTAGAAAGAGACTGATGTGGCTGCATAGAGAGCTTACCAAACAACTTAGAGAAGATGGAAGAGAGGTCAGGTCACCAAGGATGAATGCCCAAGGGCCCGGACAAACTCACATTTGAAACATGCTGTGACGAGCAGATGGACTTTTTAACATACAGGGCATGCTCCTCTGGCGGCTCAGGGTGAACGGAAAAATAACATACTTGCCTTGCTCCTGCTTTCTCCTCCAAGGACTGTGACCATGATTCAAAGGGCAGACCAGAAATGGCGTACAGGGTTCATCGATGTGGAAAGAGTGGCCAGGGTCACTGAACTACCTTGTCAGGTGCTCCACACACTGGCTGAGAGATGCTGGCCCATAAAATCTGTTGACTGGTGTGATTGCAGTGCCCAGTGAATAGAAACCTTTGAAAACCATGTAAAACTGAATCGCTCAGGATTCAGCTCAGAGAGGGAAGTCTCAAGGCTCTTTCCAGTTTTCATAGTAGATTCACATGTTCACAGAGAATTTGACTCCTGCTAAATTCTACAACGAATGATTAAAGGAATGGTTTGTAAACATTTAGAAAGCCAAACAGTGCTCACTAAGAGCAAGTCATACTAGACAAACCTCATTTCTTCTTTTGACACATTACCAAGACTTGAATTCAAGGAAATGATGTGTAACATCTGTCTCACCAAGTCCAGACAGAAGCTGGAGTTACTGGTACTGTAGCTTTAAGAACCAGATGGAATATTAAGGGTTTAGACATTGGAGTTTGATAGTTTTTGAGAAAACTGGGGAAAGGGTTTCAGTAATGCAATTCATCAAGAAACATTGATCAGGTACCCCTTATGTGCCAGGGGCTGTGCTGGGAATATGAAAAGAAATACAAAATGGAAGCTAGACGTTGTCCTCAGGGAGTTTCCAGTCTGATGGGGGAAGAGAGAGCAGGGAGAAGGTGCCTGATGTGGGGGGGTGGGGGAAGAGAATCCAAAGGAGTCAGTGGGAAATGAAGAAAGGGCTGGCCTGAGCCCCCTTCATGAATGAAGGTTTGGGAGTACATGGTTGTGCCCTCCAGAACAGAGGGGCACAGAGTAGTGATGAGGTAAAAAGATTAAGGCTGATGGGGTCTTGCTGGATCTTGCAGACACACACACATAGACACATACACACACACACATACATGCCACACACACACACACACACACACACCTGCAGGGGAGTAGCTTCCAGCATCATGGCTGCTGGAAGCAGAGAAGAAAGGAGGAAGGAGTGGATTCTGGCAGGGGGGCCACTTCAGAACACCATCAGTGAAAAGCCACCTAACCACATACCCCATGCCAGGCAGTGGGCAAAAAGACCCTGCCTTCCAAGAGTTCCTGTTTTAAAGGAAGATCATACACTGAATTCCAGTGAACAAAAGCCTTTTGGTTTGCTGCTGAGCTGGGACTCAGGGTGCCTAAGGAAGACCCCAACTGGCTTAATGGTGTTTCTTTCCTAGGGGGTGAGGTAGATGCTGCTGCTAGCCTCTGGGTGGAGAGCGCTACTGGTCTTCTGCAGTTGACACAAAGCCACAAGCACACCACACACATTTCTGTAGGCTTCATTTAAAATTTTGTTTCCAATGAGCAAAAATTCATTTTTATCTCCACACCTCTCCCCAAAAAAGAAAAGTCACATTTTCCACATTGACCATGTGTCTCTGTTTGCCACCTCTGGTAAGTGAGAATGCTGAGTTGACCGAGCAGGAGTTACCTGAGAGAGGATCTGACTCAGCAGGGACCAGATCTGGACAAGACCCTGTATTCTGCCTCGGGTGGGGCGATGTGCGTTGTGGCATTCACTCAAAGTGGTCAAGGATACTGACGGCAAAGGTGCTCAGGTTTTCCCTAGGAGTGATATGCCTCTCTATATCATCTCCTCAGTAAATACCTCTTTGTAAAAAAAAAAAAAAAGGGAATGGATGATTGCCAATATGATAGTGAGATTGGTACAGAGGGAGCGAACACACCAGAATGGGGGCTCCAGTCAACTGTATCAGGAAACCCCAAGCCTTTGTGGTTACTCCTAGAACCAGAGGGGAAATGCAGTCAGCACCGCAGGGATCCAACCTGGCAGTGGGAGTAGGAGTGGGAAAAGAAAGGGGCTGCATGAGCCAACAAAATTGCCCCGGGAAAGCCTGAAACCAAAGCTAGTTCCTCCTACTTTCTAACAGAGGAAATACCTCACCTCTTTTGTGATCACTGATTCCTGGACAAATCAAGGGAGCTTCTACCCTTTAGCGGATACCCTGGATGTTGGGAAGGACTGCCTTCGAGTCCCTTTCCTGGCATACACTGGACTTACCGCTTCAAGGAACATTTCTCCAATTATTAGTGACTCTGAGCCCCTTTTTTCACATGGCTACTGAGAGCTTAGATTTCTTCTTTGAACACTTCCTCTCCACATCCTCTGACCACTTATCCCTGGTCTTCTCTCCTTCAGGAGGTCTTGGGGTGTAGAGAGTGCTTCACGAAGACGAGTACCTCTGATAGGAAGGCTGCTGAGCCCTTTTCAGGGCTGCTTTCCACCTTTGGTGTCCCCCTAACTCTCACCTGTGGCTCCAAGAAGCTGTAAGATTAGCAGTGGCCACACCCCAGTAAATTGTTTTGGCAAATGGGCTAAACCAGGCTGAGGGTCACACAGGGTCTCACACCCATTGGTTGAGTTAGGGGGTATCTACTCCAATTGTATGAAGACTTCCCCAGGTGGACTGGGCAGAGAATAATTTGTTCCAAATGCCATGATGGTGGCTGAAGCAGACACTGTGAAGTGCTTAGAGCTTGGTTAGACATGGGAGACGCTAAGGTCATCCACTGCATCTCAAGCTATCACTAGTCATCTTGATTCTGTTCTGCCACTGGACTTTAAAGACATTGAAAGAGAGAAGCTGATGTTGCTGTGCAACTCCGTCTCACTTAAATCTAATTTCCACACGAATCAAAAGACATCACCCTAACCTTTTTACCATTTTCTTAAACCAACCTCAAAGTCCTGTGGTGAGAGGCAAATGATGAAGTAACAGGTGAGGATACACTGGGAGCTGTAGTCACAATCCTGCACACAGGCAGTGTGGGCCATTGGGTTGTCTTCTCACCGGAAGAAGCAGAGGGATTTGACAGTCTTCTGTGTTTCTGAGTGGCTTTTTAAGGAGCACACTGCATACCTCCTGGTGTGTGGAAGGGGCTAGAAAACGTGCCCTAAAAATTGTATGTGTACCCAACCGTGGTCTGATTACCACAGCAGTCGGGGCTCCCACCCTCCAGTCAAAACAAAAAAATGTACAAAAACCTCTGCAAAGAATATTCCACTTCTCATCACCAACAATGTCATTTATAAAGTACTCCGGAACACTGCCAAGGCTACAGATATGTGGGCTATTATTCACTTTTTTCACAACTCTCCAGTCTTGCTCCCTTGTTCTTCCATGTGAATTTCCATTTTTCTTGATAAAATATTTTAGTACTTTAACCTGCATAGCGCTGAACAATCGACTTAAAATAGCACTGTCATCATACAGACTTGGTCTACCCTGTTCCTCTGTTGTTTCTCCTGTTAAGAGCAGGGGCTGACTTTGGATTTTTTTTCCTGTGTCCTCAGCACTTGGCCCATTCTCCAAAGGTTATCAGTGACCTCTCCTCCGATACCTCCCACAGGCACCCCTTTCCCCACCTTTTTGGCTGAGCATCTCATCTCATGTCCTAGAAAACAAAGAGCCCCTTTTTCCTTCCCACCACCACCACTCTTCCTTTGCACTGGACTCGGATAATTAGACCTGCTCCTTTCCAAGCAAGGTGACCCCTTGAATCCTTCCTCCCTGTCTTCTCCAGCAAATCACCTCACCTTTACCATCCTCTTCAATGTTTGTTTTCTGGCTCCTTTCCTGTTGCCTAGGAATACGACCATCTCTGAGTTTTGAAAACAAGCCCAAACAGTCCCTGTAAGCCCTTACCTCTGTAAGCCCTCACTCTTACACACATACACAGAGATTTTCTTGTTATTTAAATGCTGAAGGAAGGCCCACTGCCACTGATGCTTCTGGGCAACCACTGACCATCTGTCTGAGGCAGAAAATGGGCAGAGGCAAAAGTCCTAGTGAATAGCAATGCCCTGGGACTCATGGGGCTCCAACTGTGTACTCAAAGACTTTTTACCATGTCTCCTTAAAAACAGAGACACAACCCCCATGTAGGAGAAGT
>CM053772.1:496253-524504 GCA_028658325.1 Potorous gilbertii
TGCTTACCAGGTTAGAAATCTCTCACCCCTTGTCACAAGCTCATCCTAAGTAGCTGCAGAGAAGACTGAGTTGAATTCGTTTTCATAAATGTGCACAAATGACCAGCTCTGGGGCACACTAAAGAAAACAAGCTGCCTAGAAAGAATTGAGAGGCAAGATTTTCTAATCCACTCATTAGTAGACAGTAAAAAATAGTTCAGAGAACACAGAACAGGACCATTTTTTTTCCAAGTTTATTTAAAAAGCACAGAAACCCTGACATATGCACTCATGCTATAAGGCAAAAGAGACCATCTCTCCCCATCCAGGGACAGGCTGCATGGTCACCAATACCACTCATAGCAGCCTCCACTTCATGACCAACAAAACTACTTGGCCCCTTATCCCAATGGCTTTGCCATGGGCCCATCAGAAACATGGAGTTCAGGGGGCTTATTGCTGTACTCTCCGGGAGGACACATCTCTGAGCAAAGCATATATGATCTCTCTCTCTCTCACTCTTACACACATACACAGAGATTTTCTTGTTATTTAAATGCTGACACATGGACAGACACTTCCTTTGCAAGACATTGTGTGCTTCATCTTGCCATGACAGTTTGAAGGAAGGCCCACTGCCACTGATGCTTCTGGGTAACCACTGACCATCTGTCTGAGGCAGAAAATGGGCAGAGGCAAAAGTCCTAGTGAATAGCAATGCCCTGGGACTCATGGGGCTCCAACTGTGTACGCAAAGACTTTTTACCATGTCTCCTTAAAAACAGAGACACAACCCCCATGTAGGAGAAGTGGGGAGTGACTTCCCTGGTGGGATCTGAGGGAGGGAATGCTGCCTGTGTGTCTTCAGCTCCCATATCCTGCAGCCAGTAGAGACAGTAGAGGAGGAAGAGCAAAAGTGGCCAGAGAAGCTCTCTCTGAGGTCTGGCTAAGCACACAGAGGGGCACTATTAACATGGCAGGAAAAAAACACATTTGCAAAATGTTCAGAAAACATTTATTACAATTAAACTAAAATGTGTACATCCCACTCTTTAAAACAGCGATTTGCTGGTGTGATCATTTCATTCCAGGTGCCTGGAGCGAACTGATGCCCAATTTTCCTCTGTGAAATCTGAGGTTTGATAGATTCAAGTGGGAAGTTTCCCTGCTTCTCAAACTGTAGGGTTAATTTAGAGACTATGCGAAGGGTTCATGTCAGTGGCTGCTATGCGCTGAGGTCTCAATAGTGACCCCAAAGGGCAAACAAGCCCTCAGACACTGAACTTGACCTGCTGGCTTCCCTTGCCCATACCTTGGTACCAGGTAATGAAATATTTGGTCATGAAAAGGCTCCTCTCTGGGTGCCAAGGGCATTGTGAGAAGTTTCAAAGGGGAAAAATGAAATTCTACCACTGGTGAGGATCAATTTTCTGTAGTGTCTCCACAGAAGCGCTCTAGAATTTTTAAAACTAGGACCCTGTCCCAGGAGGAAAGATATAAACCTAGCCTTCTCCCCTCAGAATCCAGGAATACACACATGGGTACAAACCTGTATATGTGCATGCACCAGATTTTAAACTATAATGGGACAAAAGCCAACATGTGTACCCTCAGCACATAATACTACACTAGGCAAAGGAGCTGAAAGATGATCCCAGATTTCACTTCTGTGAATAGCTTGGCCCAAAGGGGGGAGAAGACCCCAAAATGGCTTCTTGACTTGATGGGAAAGCCAAGGCCAATACCCTGTTCTAATGCCCCCAAAGACAAAGGGCCAAGGACTGCCACACCTGGGCACACCTGGACTGAACAGCAGGAGTAGACACTGCACGTGGCCTTTAAGTCCCTCTTATATTAAGTGCTATGCTCTTACCGCCAGGAAGACATTTCTGTTTTCTTCTGTGTTACGTCTCTCTGGCATCTGGGCCAGGAGTTCAACATTTAAAAAAAAAAAAGAAAAAAAGGGGGGGAAAGATAAAAACAGGGAAAAAAGCTGACATGGGCAAAGCTTCCCCCCAAACAAGAAATTGGGGGTACTGGGAGCCACTCCAACAGTTCTACAGTTCTTCGTCCAACACACTCTAATGACCGTGTGACCCAGGGACACGTCTGGGTGCGGCTGGCTTCCAAGTCACACACCACATCTCCACCCACGCCTCAAACACACTCAGACACAGAAGAGGCCTGACCCACAAGCTGGTGGTGTTCCCAGCCTCACTTGTCCCTGCAGATCTCCAGGCATTCTGCTCCTCTGCCCCCTGGCTTCCCCAAGTCACCAGACAAATAAACTGGCACAGAAAGGGCTATGTTCATTTCCAAACCAGACACAGTGTCATGGAGAATGAGGTGGTTCCTGGGCCCCATCAAGGGCAAGCAGCCCTGGGGAGGTCCGCATCCACCTCCGCACTCCCAGGAGAACTGACGGTGAGGGCAGTGGGGAGAAGCTAGTCCGCCTCTCAGGCAGCGCATCACAAAGGTCACCTCATGTTTTCAATATGAAACATTTGTAAGCGGTGAAGTCCAATCCCAGCACCCCTCAGGTCCAGTCTCCATACACAGAAGGTGATGTGAAGCTTCAATTCATACTGAGGCAAAAGCAGCACATGCCTGGTTTCATTTCAAAATGATATGGAACCCTTCACCATTTTCCGCTGGGGGACAGAAAAGCAGAGTTAGAGGAGATGGCTGCCCGTGGCCGGAGGGTAGCCCAAGGCTCTGTTCAACACACGACATGCAAGGGGAGGATGTACCAAGCCCCTGTCTGACCCCTCCCTCTTTCAGTCCTGCAGCAAAGACCCTGACTTGCCAACCCCTGCCCTCATTCCCACCAGATACAGGACAGAAGGGACTCTGACAGGCTTCTGCTGAGAAACCAAGGGGCTATGACTGTGGGATAGTGGGAGGAAAGTCTAAAGATGTCTGGCTGCATTACTGGGAATGTCGGGGCATGGAGGAGAGCTGTACAAGATCCAAATGGGGTGAATCAGCTTTACCTCTCAACACTATGGCTGTCTTAAGTGCTCTCTGTTCACCTGGCCCCTCTCCTCAAGAATCAGATCAAGCACCACCTGCCACTCATCAAACATGCTGAAAACTTTTGTCAGTAGCTCTTGCCACCCATAGGTCTGAGGTCTGGACCCCAAAGGCCCAGAAAGGAGTCACCAAGACTTCCCTCTGACAGTGTCAGGTCAGTGCAGAGTACCAACCACACCCACAGATGGACATGCCCCAACATCCAGACACGCTCTCCCAGGTACACAAGATACCTTTTATACTGGCGAATAAGAAACAACTCTCATCTTGAAAGTTCTGAACCACCTAGAAAGATGAAGTGAGTGTGAGACAGCATAATGAGCCCTGACCACAAGAAAGGAGAAAGTCCTACAGATAAGAAAAAGCCATGTGTTGTCATTTAGGCTACTTCTATCCAGAACTACTCAGAAATGCAGTCAGGGGCCTCTGCCCTTGGGACCCTCGGGCCACGTGGATGGAAAAACTGCTGGGCTCTGACCCTCTCACCCAAGGACGCAGACAGAGTGGCCTGACACAGAACCCACATGGACCCAGCTGCACTGAAGGGGTCTGGCCGTCCAAATGCTCTCTCCCCTCCACCACAGAGCTGATGTCCCAGCTCTTGGTCACACAGGAAGTTGGACATGGTGTATATAGTTCAGACTGAAGGGTGATAAACAATTTCCCCTTAGTGTAAGACCTGGCCTTGGAATCACACCATTTCTGTGGTCAATGGAGGGCCAGCCACTAGTCCCACCAGGCCAGTCCACCTGCCTTACCTGGTCATTGAGGAGAATGTGAATCCCGGTGGGACCCTGTCTGTAAACCTGGTTAATCTGGTGCAAAGGAACACTGAATGCGGATGCCAATTTCCGTGTCACTTCTGAGGCTGCCATCTCTTCCAGGTAGATCGCATGATAAACTGAAAGAATGAGAAACACCAAGATGTAGCTGTGGCAAGAATTGTGCGCAGCTCCCACCCCCAGAGTTGGGGTGGGGCAGATACCAAGCAGCAGCAAGTGGCCCTGGAAGGGGGGTGGGTAGGCAGAGACAACTTCACCTCCTCCCCAGGACTGCTGGTCTTCCCTCCCTGCTCCTGCCCTTTCTGATACAGGCTCCTTGCCCAGGGCCTATCAGGGCGCCACCTATACCCACCTTGGGGACCTCTCAGACAGAACAAGTCTGAGCTCCAACTCTTACTAGTTCTGTGACCTTTTACCTCTCAGTTTCTTCATCTATAAAATGGGATGACTGCAAGGCCCAGGTGAAGACAGGCTGTGACTGAAGTCCTGTGGGCAAGTGGCTAACAGTTCCCCTGACTGGCCAAGAAATCAGAACCACCCCTCCTCAGAAAGCATAAGAGGAAGACACCTGTGTTCAAACACACATAACCCAGCTGGAAGACTGGCAGGACAAAAGAAGGAGGTAAAAATGATCCCCAAACACCAAAACCACCAAGGTCCTCCCACCCAGGCCAGCTTCTCACTTAGTTACTGAGTCAATTCAATGGGAATTCTCCACAACCCTTAAGGAGCCACAGAAGCTCTTATAAGCTAAGGGGAGGAGGGAGCAAGTTAGCTGGAGTGTCCTACGGCTGACAGAAGCAGCACTGAGGGAGGGGAGAGGCAGATTCTGGGAGGCACAAAGAATCCCAAGCAGGACAAAGTCAATGACCTGGGGTGGGGCCAGAGTGGAGGGTGTGGATGGGAATAATCTGAAAAGGGAAACAGCATGGAGGGTTTTAAACGCCAAGGAAAAGCTTCAGAATACCAACATAGCAGCTGCAGGAAGAGAAAACTGGGAGCCAGAGAGCTCACCAGGAGGTATTTTAATGGATCTGGTGAAAGGTGAAAAGAGTCCGTAGTACCCAGAGAACCCTGGGGCAGAAAGGATATCCGTGGCCTCAGGGCGAGGATAATCATGTACAAAGACCTGGATGCAGAGGAATGGGGAGTTGGATTCAAATCCAGAACAGTTGCCAAACCCTGGGCAAGCTGGTTAAGCTCCCTTGGCCTCAGTTTCCTCGTCTGTAAAATAATGCTGACAGTACCAACCTCACAGGGTGGTTATGAGGATCAAATGAGTGGGAAATGGGTTTCCCACAGTGCCTGGCACACAGGAGGTTCTTACGCCCATCCCACATTCCCTTAGGGAGCTGCTGGACGTGAGAACCCTGCCTCCTCTCCCTTCCTCTTCCTCCTCCATCTCTTCCTGACCCAGTACACTCCCCATCCCCACCCAGGCCTGACCCCTACTTTCTCTGTTCCTGTCCCTCCCTCCAGTCTCTCTCTCTTCTGTCATTCTCTTCTAAACCCTCCAACCTCAAACTGGCCTCTCCAAAGTGACCTGGGTTTTAACTGCCACACTGGATAGCCGTGTCACAACCCTCCTTGAACTCTCCGCAGCCTCGGACACTCACACACCCTCTCAGGACAAAAGCCCCAAAAGCCATCATGGCGGAGAGGAATCATAGTCAAGAGGGAGCCCATGATGACCAGCAACCACCGCTAACCTCCCCACAGTTAGACAGGCTCAGAAGCATCCCCAAGTCACTGGCCCCTACTTTTCACTTCCCCCTCAGAGTCATCTTTCAGGGAAACAATCCTGTGAAGAAGGGGCCAGTCATGCCCACCAGATGCCACACCTAGGATAACCAGCTGGACTGCCTGAAGCAGTCAGGCCTGCTGAGGGAAAGACAGAAGGCAGCCCATGGCAGGCAAGTCAAACCCCTCCTACCACTGGAACACCACTGCTCCCCCCTCAGACGCTGAGCCCAAGAGCTGTAAGAAGAGCCAGGCTTCTAGCCTGGTGCCCTCTGCCACCATCCTGGGGAGTTGCAGCTCCAGCTGCTCACTCCTCTGAACTACCTTCTTTTGGACATGACTAATGCAGAACTCACACGTACACACATATTCACATGACTATATATTACACATTTTTAAATAGGTGTTATTTTTCTTATCTCCCTATTTGGAGGGGACAGTGATAATTTGGAAAATAAAACTATTTTAAAAAACTGACAGTCCTTGGCACTAACAAATGGCTCAATACCAGAAAACAATTCGATCTGGAGAGGGGGAGGGATACAAAAGAGATGGATATTTGCTCTCTCCTCCCTGCTCCCATCTCCCCATCAGAGAACAAGCAGGGTGGCCTCCCTTCTCTATTTGGATCTCCAGCACTGAGTGCTGGGCTTTGTACACAGTAAACACTCCATAAAGACTTCCTCTGGTCCTGCTTTTCCTCCTATCAGACCATTTCTCTGCCAGATCTTCAGCCAGTTTATGCTCACTCTCCCAAGGCTCTGCCTTTCCCTTTCCCACAACACTAGCTCATCCACTCCTGTAAGTTCAATGACCTCTATCAAGACAATTCTTAGACTAGTGACGCAGTTCTCATCCTGCATCAGAGACAGCTGGCCCAAAAGATCACCATCTCAACATGGCTGAAAAGGAACTCAATCATCTTTTCCCCAGTGACCTGGTCCCAGCAAGTCCTCCCTCACCTTCACTGCACAAATCCGGTATGGTCAGATCTTCGTGTTTCTCCCTTCACAACATCTCTCCAATTACCCCTAATACTCTACACATTTTAAGTTCAGGTGCCTGTGACCTTTTACCTGGAGTGGCACAATTTTCTTCTAATTCAGGAGTGCTTGGGGTCTGGCTATTGAACCCTAAGTGATCTCCTTCCATGCTGTTGCTCCGTCATGCTGGTCACGTCCAAACCTACAGGGCCCCATGTGGAGTTTTCTGAGCAGAGGTACTGTAGTGGTTGGCCATTTCCTTCTCCAATTCATTTTACAGATGAGGGAAATGAGGCAAACAGGGTCACGCAGCTAGGGAGTATCTGAGGCCAGATTTGAACTCTGGTAAAGGAGCCTTCCTGATTATGGGCCCAGGGCTCAATCCTATTAATTTTATTCTTAAAGACACTATTCTGAGAAGGGATCCAAAGGCATTTCACAAGGTTGCCAACAGGGTCCTGTTCTGATGAGTCTCACAACTTCAAATCTTTCCCCACTCCATTTCACCCACTGCTCAGTGGCCAGGA
Source organism: Potorous gilbertii (assembly GCA_028658325.1). Taxonomy (NCBI): domain Eukaryota; kingdom Metazoa; phylum Chordata; class Mammalia; order Diprotodontia; family Potoroidae; genus Potorous; species Potorous gilbertii. The sequence continues at coordinate 503,299 of CM053772.1, forward strand.
TGGTTTCCCTAAACTCTTAACCCTACTTAACAGTGTCCTCAGGAGCTCCCTATCACCTCTCTTCCATTTCGTACATTTTACTCCTCCTCAACAAACTCTAAACTCAACTACACTGGATGTGAAAGATGTCATCTCACCTTCAACTCTCAGATCTCAGGCTTCAAGATATTTACAGTGTAAGTGGAAAGTAACTTTAAAACAAAGGCGCTAGTGGAGGGGAGGGGGTTGCTAAAAAGGCCCATCTCACTTCTGTCAGGTACATTAACAATCAAACATTCAGTGCATTTTATAGTTATTCTGAAGGAAAATTCCTTTTCTATGACTGCCTTTTCAGATTTTGCTGTTACAATACAGAAATGGCAGTGTTTTGTACAGGCTTTTATTTTGTAGCCTTAACCTGCAACACTGCAGCGGGTTTTTGTTGCAAATGGTTTATTGATTTCCTAAAATCCACAAATGTCTTTCTCTTGCTCTGCTACTGCTAGCACTTCTAGAAAATAAGCTACTAAGCTGCTACTGACTGTGGATTTCCCCGCTGCAGAACCACCTCTCCAGTTCAACCCCTCCTCTCCTAACTCAGCCCCCACTGGAGCAGACCCTCATCACTTTAGGTCTGGAATACTGCCAGAGGGGCATCTGCCTCCCTGCAGTCCATCCTTCATTCAACCTCCAAAGGGATTGTACTAGTGCCTAGAGCCCCCAAACTCGAAACTCTATTTGGATTCTTAAAAGACTCCTCCTACTTCTCCATCACTTAATGCTCTCTCCATACTCTCTGAATGGTGACACTAGCCTCCAGCCATTTTCTCTATCTGTCCCCCAAGCCTGGAATTCCCTCCTTCCTTATCTCTGCCTCCTGGCTTCCTTTAGGTCTCAGCTAAAATTTCAATTTTAGGGAATGAAGCATTTCTTAAAAATAAGAACCATTTTCCAAATTCCCTTAGCGATAACGCCTTTCCTCTCTTAAAACCAAGTGATCCCCATACATGTCTCCACTGTAGTTATTTGCATGGTATCTCTTCCATCAAACTGCGAGCTCCAGAGGCAGGGCCAGGACAGTTTTTTGTCTTTCTTTGTATCTCTAGCACTTACCTTGGGAAATGGCAGAAACTTAACAAATGCCCAGTGACTTCACTTACCTATACTTTGTATTTACAAAAACTAATGAACACAGGTCTTTTTTGTCTCTACTGAAACAAGAGTGGTTTGGGATGTTATTTTTAATATCACTATACTGACTGCTTTCCTGATGCTGAACCACTGTATCCCTGACACAAACCCAGTTTGGCCATAACGATTTCTTGAACAAACTGCTGTATCTGTCTGACAGTTACATTTAAAGTTTTTGAATGATTGTTCTGTCACTGTATTGATCTATAGGTTCTCTTTTTCTGCTTTATCCTTTCCTGGTTTAGGTATCAGGACTATGTTTGGTTGATAAGAGATGTATGGCAGGGCGCTTTTTACATTTTTGGACATAACTTCGTTCTGTACATTGGGACAGATTTGGAGTTTTGGGGCTAACTCCTTAACATCTGGTTCTACTTTGTTCTCCGAGATTATGGCATTTAACATTTCCACATAGTACCCTTTTAAATAGGGGCCTTTTGTAATTTATTTCTTTCATGTATTCAGTTTTGCTAGGAGAGTAGATTCTATAAATTCTTTTTATTTCTTCTGGTTGTGTGTGATTCACCTTGTTTATTTTTTCAGTTTCTTGATGTGACTTTCTGCCCTCTGACAAATACAACTATAGAGAAGCATGGAAAGCCTTACATGCACTGACACAAAATGAAGTAAGCAGTCAAGAAAACACACACAACGACAACAATGTAAACAGAACTACCAAACAATACAAAAAAAGCGGTAAAATGAACAGGCCAGACTCCTAAAATAAGATTTAAGAAGACAATCCTTTCCAGAAACAGAGGTCTGGAGGTGTCTACACCTCTGTAGGAGGTGTCTACAGAGAGGAGACTTGGCACTATCACCATTACTACTATTGCAGCGCTGACTGGTTTTGCTTTTTTTTTTTCCTTTTAAAAAATTTTGTTCAAAGAGGTAAGTCCATGATAGGTGAGGAGGAAGGAGACAGGGGGATGTACAGGCAATATAAAAGTAAACTATAACAAGAGAAATCTACTGTTTAAAATAGCAGCCATGAACTAAAGCATTTTCCTGGCCCACCTCTTGGTGACAATGTTCATGTTCTCTAAGTAGTCCTTATGTAAAGAAATGTGACTGCCATGTTCCTGCGCAAGATCCTCCTCTCCATCATTCAACAAGCATTTATCTATCAGGAATGACTGTGTTAGGCTCTGTGGTCACAAATACCAATGGGAAATAATTCACGCCCTCAAGGAGCTTCCATTCAAAGAGAAACAGACCCGACTGGTAATTCCATCTGGAGGAAGAGAAAGTGGGCCCAATCCTGCCCCCTGTGCTTGCTCCCCGTGCTTGCACCCAGCATTCTGAGCCCCATCTCCTCATACCCCACTACTGGATGCCTAAAAGAATGTCCAGCTGCTAATGTAGCAACTCAGCTTTGGTCAAGCTCTTCTCAGCTTCTAAGGCCCTGAGAGAGTTGCCTCCTAAGCCCCAAGCATTACAGAATACATACCATATACTGCACCATCACTGTGATCTCCTTGGCCTGCATCTGCTTGCTTTTCTGGCTGGGCACCCTGAGGCTGCTCCTGGCAGACATATATGGTGAGACGAGGTCTAATTGTCCTGCAGGTACAAGATGCCACATAATGAGAAAGCTGCAACTGTCTCCTTGCTGTCACTTTTTCTTACATAAGGATTATTTAAGAAAACACAAATGAAAGTACACACAAGTGAAAGATAGTTATCATTTGGGTAACACTTTGAAGTTTGGAAACTATCTAATTTGATCTCATTTAGACAAACTGGTAAGGTAAGTTCTAGTATTATCCCCATTTAAAAATGAAAATGAGCCTCAGAGAGGTAGGGTATGACAAGACAGAACGTGAGTTTGTTCTGACTCAGTCACCATTCTGTTGAGGGCCTCCCTTACTGCCTCCTTGCCAAAGGTCCCAGGTCCCTGAATCTGCTGATCTGAATTCCAAACTCCAAATTTAGGGTTAGATCCAAGGCTAATCCATTGAACATGGAACCCCAAGTCCTGTCCCCTAGCCACAACTCTAGGGAATCAGCAGCCAATAGAAGAAGCTCTATTTCTTGGCCACAGTGACCAGGCATGCCCACTCCCCAGAGGGCAACCAGCACACCAATTCTTGTGAACAGGTGAATCCCAACCCAATTCCTGAAGGCTGAGATTCTCTCCCTGGAAGAAAGGCACACTCGGGCTGCCCCTGAACCTCTCTCTTTTACCTTGACTTCAGTGCATTATAGAGCCGAATGCCATCAGGTGGGCCACAGATTTGTACGAGGTCCTCTCTTGTCAATTTTAATAAATCTGCACCTGAAAGAAGGAGTGATAAGACTGCCCCTGAAAGCTACAAGCCGCAGGGGCCACTTTTCTGATTCTGACTGGAGATACCACCTAGAACTCCCGTGGGGACACCCTTCCTCCCACGCCAGCTTCCTGTCCAGAAAGCGCATTCCTCACCCAGGACACTGTAAACCCAGAGAAAGGCTGCAAAGAGAGGCAGATGGGGGCTTCCCTTGACCTCCGACCATATTCTTCAACAACCACAACTCACATCTCTAAGCTCATTTTCTTTAGAACAGATTGGATAAATTCTAACTATAATCACCTGGGTTCTTTCGGGATTTCCAACTTTAACAAACCAATGACTCAGGTAGCTCAATGAAACTGGGATTCCAGCAAGACTGCCCCTTGGTCAATCTTCCCTCAGAGAAATGAGGAACAGAGCTGCCTTTCCATCTTCGAAGGTTTGCCCCTGATAAGAAACACAGGCCTTCCTGGGAGTCCACTGAATGCTTTCTGGTACTACGCCCCACCATGACCTCACACCAAAGCCAGCTGGCTGGGTGTCAGGTGGGTTCTCTGTGTATGATGAGCCAGCACAAGCAGTAAGCAGATGTGGCTACAAATTCACCTAAGAGTATCCCAAATGCCTGCCTTTTTTCCACATTCTTCTCAGGAATATGGAGATCAGCTAGAAACCCTCCAATGTTGAATGGCAAAGGACAAGCCAACACAGGTTCAAAAACCACCCTTTTTCTCAGTGAAGATAAAGGACTTTCTCATTTTTCTAAGTTCCTTCTTACACACAAGCTTTCCTTGGCTCTGGCACAATAAAGAAGCAGATAATCTGCATTCAAATAAGCACTGCAAATGGGACTTGAGTTTTTAAGAGGTAGAAAAAGAGAAAGCCCTATTGATCACATTTCTACATCCAAATCTTCTCATGGGGTATCTCATGGAAACAGAACTGTCCCTAGTATCCCGCAACCCACACTGGGACCTGGTGGCCCCATGTCCATTAGTATATGCACAGCCAAAGCAAATGCCAGATGACTGGCGCAAGACCCTGTGCTGTGAAAAAGCAGGACGTACCTGAGAAATTGGCGAAGAGTCTCGCATAGGTGGCGAACCTGTGCCTGAGCAGCCATTGTTGGGCTTCCTGGATGGTGGCTGATGGGTGAAGTTGCTGGAGGACGGGGAGAGCAGCATGTACAGCCCACATTTAGCTGCCCCCCACATCCCAACCTGCCTCCCCGTGCTGGCAGCACCAATACCCACAGAAGGCTGGTAGAGGCTGGGTCTGTCTTCCCAACAAAGTATGACCATCATTTGTGGCAAAGAGAGATACTCACTTCACTGGAGCCTTGGGAAATTCCTTCTCCTTGATGGTTTGGGGAGGAGGAATTGCTAGGGAGAAGGAAGGAAGGGAGAGGAGAGCCTTTACACCAAATCTGACTAAGCAAGACCAGATTGAGTCCCCCAGAAACCAGAAGCCCAAATCATAAGGAGAACCCATCCCCCCAAGACCTGGGCAAGATCAAAAAGCAGCCAGCCCAGTCTCTGAGACAGAGTCCTAGGCTTGGAATCATGAGATGAGGGCTTTGCTCCTGACGAACTATGCAACATTCCTCTAAACTGAATGGGATGGATGAAACGGTCCTTCTGAAGGCCCATGGCTTAAGTAAGGCTTTCTCTAGCTCATGTGGCCCTAGGTATGGTGCTGGAAGGAATCTCTGAGACCAAGGGACCCATTGTCAAAGGAAATACTGTGAAAGAAACCCAAAGAAAAAAAACAAAATGCTATCTTTTTTTTTTTTTTTAACAAAGTCAATTACTGAAATTGAGATTAGGGATCCAGGGAAAGGAAAAAGACCTTAACAAATGTAATCAATAAAATCTTGACCCTAAAAAAGTAAGAACTCCTACCACTAGAAGAGAAGGTTCTGCAGTCCATGAGCCATGGCCTGATAGACAAGTGGTCACTCAGAAGGAGCAAACACTGACCACTACAACAAGCTCCACCCAAGACAACAGTGGGAGACAACAGCTGAGCAAGCTAATCTAACCTTGGGGTGCACTGAGAGAGGTGGAGCTCCCAGAACAAGGAGGTGGCAGTTCCCCTATTTCATCTGGAAGTCAGTGTTCAATTTTGAGCACCATGGTCTAGGAGCACCCAGAAGTGGAAAGGGGCAAAAAGTTCAGGTCGCATGAGACTAACTGAAGGAACTGGGGATATTTCACCTGGACAAGAGAATACTCTGGGAGACATGAGGTTTCTTCAAGTACTAGAAGGGCTCATTTATGGAAGAGGGATCAGATTTGTTCAGTTCGCCCCTGTCCAACCTGCCAAACCAGAGACGTGGGGATGGAAGCACAAAGGAGCAAGTTTAGGCTTAATACCAATCGGTAAGCAGGGGATGGGTTGTCCTGGGAGGCAGGGCATCATTCCTCTTTGGGGGTTTTCGAGCAAAGGTCTGCATTCTTATTGAAGTGCTCCTGAAGCCCTTTCAAGTACTCACCCCCTTAAACACATACCCTGACCCAGCCTAAAGGGACAAGTCCCAAGAACAGAAGGACTCGAACCAGCTGGCTTAGCTAAGATGCCAGAGAATAACCCGAGGGCGGCCCTGCCTCTATCTCTTCCCTCCAAACATTTCTACCCAACAAACAAATCCATGATCAAAAGACGCTACAAACACACCTGGACAGTACAACCCTGTTCAGGTTCCCAGAGGCCACTCTCAATATCAGGTTTTCACTGGCAAGCTAGATGAGGACATGCACATATAAAAAGCAGGAGAGTTGCTCATGGGGCATGTTGGCCAAGAGTAAATGAAGATAAATCCACATCTTACTACTGAAATCATTTTTCTCTCTCTCAAGATGTCAGGAGTTTGTGGCCTAGATTCCACCCAAAGCTAAGTGACTGCCCAAGTGGCTGGTTACTGGAGAGCCAGATTCTGTTGGGGTCAGGGACTTGACGACACCTTGGTTTGTACCAGTTTTCACCATCTACAAACACCGTGAAAAGCAGGAACTCTGGGCCTGAGCCACATGAGTTTGCTTCCCTGGGAGTCAGTCTGATCTGTCTTTCTCCTCAGTCTTCATTCATAGGTTGGTAACAGCTACAAGATAAAGAGGGCGGCAGAGCCACCGGGCAGAGCACCTTGCTCCAAGATGATTTCAAATCACAGAGGGTGAAAGGAGGAAAGGGGGAGAGGGGGAGGGAGAGATGGGGAAAAAGAGACACAGGGAGAGAGACCCAACTTTTGCCCACCACCACAGCACATCATCACAGCTGCCTTGGCCACACCAGATGAGAAGTTGCTTGGTTTATGATCTTGGGAAAAGCTCCTGAGGAGAGGCTCGCAACACCAAGGACGACAGTCCTAGCTTGACTGACAGGTCTTCCTCCATTAACATTTGGAAAAGAAAACTGTGACTTCCCCACTGAAGGAAGAGTCCTTTCCCTGAGATCGTTTTTGATGGAGCGCTGCCTCCTGCCACCTGCCACATACCTCTCAGGGACGCTGTGGGTGCTGTGCTGAGCAGAGGAGGAAGTGGGAGCAGGCGCAGGGCTATCATTGATGTAGGCTGCACTTGTGACGGACCACGGGGAGCACTAAGGAGGAACGAGAACCATGTACATCGATCACTAAGGTGCTTGCGAAAGACAGGGAAGTCATTTCTTAATCTTTGGTCCTTCTGACAACTGAATTCCTGACTTGATTCCAGCCAAGAGAAACTGTGTTTCTGAATGTCACCCAACACTGACCAAAGTTCTCTTCCTAACTTGGAGATGAGGAGCAAGAATGGCCATGCCAATGAAACATCACTAGAGTCTGAAAGGGTAAATATTACAGCCATCACTTCTGCCTCAATCTCCGCTTCCCCAAGAAACCTGTACAGAAGGCAGTGGTTCAGTGCTACAAGGCTGAATTCTTGGAGAGGCCTTTGAGATTCTGAGCTGCATGGTTCACTCTGTGTTCACATTTCCCATGCTCCTTTATAATGTGCCATAAGCCAGGCATAAGGAGCCCAAGGGAGAAAGGGAGAGGTCCCCACCCCCTTCCAAAGGAGTCAAAGGCTCATATCATGGGCCAGAGGAAGGAGAATACATTTCATAACTCTGGTCAAGTTCCAACAGAGGAGTTTGGGACATCATGGCCTAGCAGGGACATAGTGGGTTGTGTGCCCCTTGAGGGTAGCACTGAACCAAGAGAAACCAGACCAAACACTGAAGAGATAGAATCAGTGCCCAGCACCTGCTGAGAAGCTTCTTATTCTTGTAAAGCAACGAGGACATAGAAAATGAACGGAATGCCTCCTTGTCCAGTGGTGGAGTTCCACGGGCTCCTCATGCTGCCCCAGCAAGGGACAGAAAAAATACTTTCTGTTTCTACTGAAATTAAGCACCAGTGTCATGACCCAATCTTACTCCTCTAGCAAGGACAAGAAAATCTGGGAGGTGCAAACATCTGACAAGTCAGCCAGGGCAAGACAAAGGAGATTAGACCCTCAGTGCAGGTATCTCCCTGGGCCATGACATCTGGCTCAACCACCTCGTTCAGGTACTTCTACATGCCTGTCCACAGCCCACACTGGGGAACACTGACTAGGCACACTTGGGACACAGACAAACTAGAAAGATATGGAAGTTGAAACGTGAGCACCTCAAATCCTCTCTGACCCATGCCAGGGAGTAGCCTTAGCAAGTTAGCTCTCCCCTAGGTACATTAGTATCCTTGCTATGAAGTAAATGTCCCTCTGTAGCCTCTCTCTGGATGGTGGAAAAAAACTCAAAAACATTCTTTTGGAAAAGAATAATTAGCTCTGATCCAGACGGACAAAATGAATCCCCAAGAGGACTGAGGACCCCAGCCCACAGCCTCAAATGCAGGTGGTCCATAAGACACTGCACTGAGCAGTGGGCCGGGGTCCTACTGGGAGCTCAAGGCTGACACAGTGATAACCTGAAAAACACCCTCATAGCATTAACAAGAATTATCCTTAGCACTTACCCCAGAATTGAGACTCTCAACTCTGCAACTGGGTAATTAGTGACCCCCGGAGAAATAAAAGAGACTCCAAGAAGACTTCCATTTAGAGGCAATAGCACTCCAATCCTTAAATGTTTAGGAGGCCAGATTCCCAACTGATGCTTGCTTGGTTTTCAAAAGAGCTCCCAGCAGCCTTGGGAACTAGACAAAGAGGCCCAGCAAAAAGGAGGGACAACTAAAAAATATTCCTGGAAAAACTATGCTAGATACACATAGAAACACACACACACAAATTTAAAGAAGTCGCTCACATAAGGCTACTGCTGATAAAGATAATCAGGAACAATTCGCTTCAGCAGAAACTGTGCAGGGCTCCAGGCCAGGGCAAAGGGAGAAGGGCCCAGTGTCTGCATCCACAGCATGACACTGGCCCCACAGAAGCATCTAAAAAGCCCAAGGTCTCCTGGACAAGATGAACCCTTTCTATTTTCTCTTCAGTAGGATTCCAGGCCAGTCTGTACAACTGCAGGCTTGCTGACTGGCTTTACGCCCATGAGGTCGACTTCAACTGCTCAGGGAACAATCAGTGGAGAGATGCAGGAAAGGATCTTTGGCTCTGAGCTTTGAGTGGAAGGCAATTCTAGGTGTTCTGGTCCAACTGTCTCTTTTTATCAGTGAAGAAAGTGAGGTCCAGAGATGGAGGGGTATCAGAAGCTGGGCCTTTCCTTGAATCAAAATGCCCTTATGGGCTGCAGAGACAGGCAGTTATCAAGGGCCCCCTCCTGAAGTGTGGGTCCCAGAGATGGCAGGGTGCTTTCCTGGGGCTCTGCCCATCTCAGGCTCATCCCCCACTTCTCAGCTCTCTGGTTTTATTACCCACTCTTAACTTCTTTTCAGATGTCTGGTTATCCCTAGACTGGGAATTACAGGGGATCTAACTGTCTTCTTCTGCAGAGGCTGAAAGACAAAATTAATGCTGCCATGGTTTTGAAATTTCCTTTAGAGAAAAAGAAGCAGCACATGTGTGTCAAGGTTTGCACAGGCCACCAAGGCTCTGGCATTACCTCCTTCCACAGCTGGGAGCAGTTGGGCTTTCAAATCTATGAAGAGATTTGAATCATCCCATCATCCCAAAGGTAATTAGGTTTGTCTTCAGGTTACAACCCCTTTATTTTTATCTTTTTAATGACCAAGGTCCATTCCCTGAGATACCTACAGTGGTAGAAGATGGTAGCCACAAGAGCACTGCCTATCACCAAACATAGTGACCAAAGGGGTCAAAGGTCAAGCAAGGCAACAACACCAGAGGGAGTAGGGAAAGTAATCAATTTGGGAAAAGTGAGGTAGTTCTGAGGGATTAGAGCTCTTGACTTAAAAAAAGGCCACGTATTGAGTCAAGGGATTAAAAACAGGTTTGTTATGCCAAGTGCAAGGTGCCCACTTGATGACCACAGAACCAAACCCCTTTGGCCTGGTTGAGGGAGTGTGAGAGCTTACCCAGAGGCCAGTAACGGCTGTCGCTGGTCTGAGGGGAGGCCGAGCCCTCTGCCGCCTGTCTAGACTAGGGTCCACAGAGCCAAGGATATGGCAGGCAGGAAGAGAACACTCTTGGAAGTCCTGATACTGTCACAATGGCAAGAACTCCCTCGTTTCAAAAAGGAAGAAACTAGCATGGGTTTGGGGTATTAGCCTGTACTTCATTCTCAAGACCCTGTCCAGGCCTGTGCTCTCTCTCCATGGAGCAAGAGGGAAAAATACAGGCCCCACCTGAGAGTCATTCTGCTCTCCTGCATGAATAACATGGGGTTTGCCTCTTCCCCAGGGACATTTCACAGTTTGAGATGAATGAGGAACTGCCAAGCTTGATGTTCACACAAAGCAGCTCAAAGCCAGGAGGCTAGAGCCCAATAAATTCTCAGCACCCTCAAGTATCAGAAGCCTCTTGCATGTCATCAAGGACTCTTTTTACAATGATCAGACAGACCAAAACATCCCTTACAGAGTTGACAAACACTTCATACACCCCAACACAGCCCCCCCACCCATGGTGCAACAGATTTATATGGGCTCTGTAACCAGTAACAAAATCTTACTCCCTAGCAAGTTCTAGGTCCTTTTAAGAACTTGGGCCTCTGGTTCTGACGAGCAAAGAGAGAGGACCTGGGTTTCGTTTGCTTCTCTGAGGTAAAGTCCCCCAAGCTCTTTATTCCAGTCTGCTATCCCCCTCCCCCACGCTGCTAAAAGAAGGGTGTTGGGGGAGTCTCATAAGACCTGTGTCCAAAGGCGCACCCCTGGCACTGGTCAGATCCATGCCTCAGACACATGCCACCCAGAGAAGCAACAGAACGCCTGCCTTTGCCTTGGTGCAGTGATGAGAACACATCTTCCTCTTTTCTGATGGATGCCTCCTCCGGCCCTTCACAAGTTCAGTCAATGGGGCATCAGTCCAGCCAGGTTCTGAGGTTTACTGCCAGGTTGGCCAAAGGGTGATAACTGGGTTTTCTGGCCTCGTAACTCATAAAGATTGTTTACTAAGCTGGAGCAGGGTAGTGTCTTACATAGGTGGAGGGAGCAGATCCATCAAGGAAATCATAGGTTTGACAAGTTACATATAACTACTTGATCCAGAGAAATGGGGTAGGATATGTAAAGTATTTCTCAAAAAGCACCTAGAATCCAGGAGTGATGCTAGGATGGAGGACACGTAGGTCGCTACAGCAGTCTGGGAGGCATGAGGAGTTTCAAGGGGCCCAGAGCAGCAGAGCTGGCACTCAGCGCTGGCCCCACCAAGCCCAACACAAGACACGAACAGGTAGAGAGGAGGCAAAAACAGGGACATTTCACACTGCCTACCATCATGTCTTTAAACATTAATGCTATGCATCCACTACCAGGAACATACAGGGAGAGCAACAGACCTTTTCAACGGCAGGCAGAGATGAAAGCCATGGTCACCACTGACACTAAGGGAATCACAGGGCTCGTTTCTGAATGGGGAAGACGGGGGTGTGTGGCCGGGGCTCCCCCTCCCGCATTCCCCAGTTAGGGTCACACTCTGCACACTGTTTGCTCAGGCTTCAAGTGTTAGATTTAGGAAGCTTTTCCCTGAAGCAGAGGCACAAAGCAGATTCAATTCAGCCAAGGCTGTCTGTCAGAATTTGGGCTCCCTTCATCACCACGGAAGTCAGTCCTAGATCTAACACTGCCCAGGGCATCCTGCACAAGGAAAAGTAAGCCGAAGTCCCTTACACTGCCTCGCTTTGCCAGAGAATCGCCGCAGTCTGCTGGCAAAGTCCGCTTGCTGGACCTTTTCTGCTCATGTTCAATTGCAGCTTCCATTATAGGCTCAAGCCTCATCTGGACAAACACCAAAGAGGGGGGTCAATTGCTTTTCATTAGACAATGAGGAAAGATCCACTCCCCGAGTACATGCCTAGTCAGGGCAAACACAGCTCAAGGACTCACTGGCTGGCATTCAAGGGTCTCAATGCATCTGTGAGGGGAGGCCTGGCCGGTGTGGGTGGTCATGGGGTCCCCGGGAAGCCTCTGTATTTGGTGCCCGCCCCAAGGGTTGGCTCTCTCCCCCTGCACTGGCCACATCCCACCCACGCCACTCAGCCCATACTTCTGGTGCCAGGCAGCTAGCCTGCTTTTCCTCTGGAAGAAGCGTACTACGCCACATTACCTCGCTGAGGATGGTGGTGCCATAGGAGGGCTGGTACTTCTCTTTCTCATGGGCTGTTCTCTTCTCTATCTTTTCTCGGTCTGTTTTCTGTTTTCTGTCTGCTCCTTTAGGCTAAAAGAAAAAACAATCATTGCCTCAACAGGATAGGTGACGAAGAGCAGCCTTGGGGTCAATGCTAGTGTCCAAGTGCCCTTCCCAGGTGAGGAGTCGAGGCATGTGTGAGTGCACACACTCCCAAGGACCAGGCCTCATCTAAAGGCTGCATCTCCCCTTGCACAGGCAGGACCACAGCCAGTCTAGAAGCCAAGAACCTCATGCCAAAGCCTGGTTTCTGTCTCTTACCTTAAAAACTTTGATTTGGCAGCTGGCTGAGTGCAGGTGATCTGTGTAGTCACCGTTTTCATTTTGTTTAAAAGTGTCAACTTGAACTCTGAAAGGAACCCCCTTCTCTCCACCATGCTTCCGAGGGGTGAACTCCGTGCTGATGCAGTGGACCTGTAAAACATGGAAAAATGCACAGAGTCAAGGCCCTTGGCTCCAGGCCTCCATCCCACTCGAACCAGCCAAGCACGAGAAACCCATGCCATCAGTCCTCTGGGTCTCTTCTGGATCATTCTGGTGTCACATGGCACCAGCCTGATGCCTCCAGGAGCAGCCCCCAGTCCCACCCCCACTGAATGGATCTAGCCTTTAAGCCATCCACAATCTGGATCCTGCCCTGTCCATCGGCCTGGCTCATGCCTTGCTGGCCGGACCTCTCTTCCCATCACCTGCCAATTCCTGCCTCCCAAATGAAGGTGTTCTCAATTGCTAGCAACCCTTGGAGGCTCATCTCCCTCCCAGCCCCAAGGGCTCTCTTGGGCTCTTCACCCTCCCCCTTCGCCTGCCCCCACACATTTCTGGTTCTCTTGCAGCAGAGCCCAAAGCATGGCCAGACCTTGGGGATCTACCACACTTCCTGCTGAGTCCCAATACAGACTTCTAAGGCTCCAGCTGACAACTTCCTGTCTCTTCTACTGGGGGTGGGGGGGGTAATAAACCCACTAAAAATTCTAGGAATGGCAACCTATGTCCTAGCCTCTAATTAACCAGAAACTTTTATTTCTGTCATCTAACAGGAAAAGTTAACAAGATTTTAAAATGAACAGCCTTGGAAAAACAAAGGAACTTAACCAAATTGAGGTGTATGAGGAAAAACTTTTTTTTTTAAAAGAGAAAGAGTCTCATCCCACAAGTACATCATGACACTTCAAATGACTAAATTATTACCCTTCCAATAAGATAAAAACCCAAACCTGGATAAACACAGATGTGCGTCTGGCAGGGTCCCACAGAAACTCAATCGCATTTAACTGGTCTGGGTCTGTCCTGATGTCAACCACTCCAACAGACACTGGAACATCTGTGTTATTTTTTTAAAAAGAAAGCTACATGAAATTGCTGTCTTGAATTTAAGAACAAAACATCATATCATTTATTTCTGGTTTTTTAAATTTAAATGTATTGTTTTCTCATAAACTCTACACCCGAGAGGCTTACGGCCAATTTATTCTCTGCCCAGTTCAAAAGTCTAAACATCAGGGAGTTTTTCCCTTTGTGTTTCTTAATTATCAATATGGAAATGCTGCCAGGGGCAACAGCAATGGTTCAGAAGAGAATTCAGCTCCAGCCAGTAAGCTTGGGCCCAAGCCTCATGAGCCCTCCCCTGATGAGAAGGGCAGCTTTGGCAAACGCCAAGCTGCTGCCGCCACCACCAGATTACCAATGGGTGAATTTCCTTGGACTAGCTTCTCCAACCACACACACCGAGATCAAGCAGCCGGTCCCCAGGGCGGTTCCACTTCCAGCCTTCCAGCTGCTGGTGCTCTGTATACTGGAGGCGTCTGTCATGGAACACAACTCTGATGGTGCTCTACAAGGACAAGAGAGAAAACACCTCTGCTCAACAGCCAGGCTGACAGGATGGAATGGCCTAAGAGAGCCTCATTCCCAGAAGCACTCTGACTTTCTGCTAATTTACTATTAACAAACACCTAAAATCTAAAAACAGAAACCAAGAAACACAGCACCCCCAAGGGAATAGAACCTTTCTGGGATTGCAAGAGTCCAGTTTTAGGTATCATGGTTAATAGTCACACCTAATACATGCCAGGCACCATGCTCAGTGCGTTGTACAACACACATTTCCAAGACTCCAGGACTCCCTCCTAAACGGTGACTTAGGAAGATGGCCAGGTTAAGTACTACAGATGACCCCAGTGCTTAAGAAAACCTTATGCTTCCACCAAAAGTACTTAACAATAAATCTACAACAACGATTTCCTATGGAACACAGCCCCAGCAGAAAGGCAGCATTGAAGTCAGGGTGGCTGAAAGGTAAAAGCCAGGAGCCTCGACCTTACTCCTGGGTCAGGACACTGTTCAGCTAACCACCCTGATTTAGCAGGAAATCCTGGTCAGTAAGTGGGACTCTTTTCAGGCCCACACAGAAAAAAAATGACTGCATCACGCTGTCTAGGATCCCTGAGTTAAGGTTAAAAGGGCTCTTAGAGACCATTGAGTCCAAATGATCCACTTTACAGATGAGAAAATTTCAGGCCCAGAGAAGAGAAAGGGTAGGATTTTACCTGAGGTGACCCTGGGAGTCAGAAGCAGATGCAGAGAATTTCCTGCGCCCTTTTTTAACCTTAAGCTGTTCCAGGGTGATATACCAAGTGCTGCTCCTTCCGCCCTCTCCCTAAGCTCCCCAAAAGACAAGGCCCTGTCACAATATGGTCTTAAGAGCTGTCCAAAGGCCTAGCAAAGAGCCCCCAAGAAGGGCACTGAACATGTGTCTGAGGAAACTGAGGCCAGACACCCTCGGCAGAGTGCTCCAAAGAGCAGAGGAAGATTCCAGTGAGAGTCAGCCCAACCCACTCCTGCCTGCCTCCATCTTCTGTCAGCCCATGGAAAGAAACCAGCAGGACCCCTGGGCTTTCGGCCCTGGAGAGCAGCGCCTCTGGCTGGAGCTCAGAGATGACTCTGGGCTCTCCACCCTACTCACCTGAGGGAAAAGGCCTTTTACCAAAAACCTTATAAAACAATGGCAGTGTTTACATTTTACCTTGTAGTGTCGATCACCTGAGATTTTTTTAAATGGGGAGTGGTGGAGTAAGACCCACTGACCCAAAACTAGATTAAATCATGGGAAAAATGCAACCAGTTTGATTCCAAAGAGGACTAATACAGGAAAAATGTGTGAGCCAGCCAGAAGTTAAGCCTGACAACTAGAGAGTGGATGGATGGATGGATGGGTGAAAAAATGAATAAATGAATAAATGGCGCACCCGGTCCAGGGCATACAGGTGGTCAGGCAAGAGGCCAAGATGCATGGAGGGCAGGTGCTGACCACATCCATGAAGTACCTATGTATAAAGGTTTGAAGCTTTTAATGAAATCCTCAAAACTGAGTTTACACCAAGGAGTTGTTAAACAATAATTAGAACCCCAAGGGATGTCCCTCACCTTCACCAACTTTCCACTGATCTCAGGCATATCTCCCACTTTCCGGTTGTCCAGCATCCGGATTTCATAGGACTGACCTGTTTCAAAGAAATGTCAGAGTTTTGTGGCATTACAAACTCCATATGGAAAAGCAAACATTTCTGAAACAATGGCTTCTCACAGCCCTTGGTCTTAATAAAGGGATCTCCTCTTCCCACACGACTCATTTTGCACATTAGTCAATGCAAGTTTGTTTTTAATAATGCACCACCGGCCCAGTTAGGGAAGGAAAACTGGTCTTAAAGCCAAAGACAAAGTGTATCCCAAAGCCAGCGATGCTTCAGAAGCCCAATGTTGGGACATTCTATGCTATTCCTGCCTTCTGAAAGAGCTGCTGCTGTGATCTCCCTTCCTCTCAGGCTGCTCCTCCCAGCTACCACAGCACCCATCCCACTCAGAGGAGCAGAGCCCCAGGTCTTTGGAGGCACTATCACAACAGAGAGGCCTGGCCAGCTCTGCCCACATAGGACTGTCCACAAAAAGGAGTGCAACTGAGCTCAACATGTAAGAAGACAGTAGGTCAGATCCCTAAGAACTTTCTTGGGAGAAAACTGGCCAAGGTGGCCAAGTCCCTCATGCTCAGGGCTCCCCACCCCAAGGAACAGGAGATTCCCAAGTCTAGCACAGTCAACGACAAATTTTATTGCCTTTGCAATGATGCCCATGCACAACAAGCTCAAAAAAAACCCTTCTTAATCTTTTCCAAAAGTCATATATTAAATCTGTCATGTGTTTCTTCTCTTTGAAAGTCTGAATTAAAGATTTTTTGCATTTTCTGGAATTTAAAGCAAATCTGGGCCTGCCCTGACAGCTACACTTAGACTGAAAAGTCACCATGGCTTCAGACCAAGGCTTCTGATTGTCCCCAGGGCAGAAAACAAGGCAGTCCCAGGGGAGGGAACGTGGCCCGTGGCGCCAAATAAGCCATTTTGAGGCCAAGGCAGGGCCCTCCTATTGTTCAGAGGTTCAGATTACTGCTGCCTCCACTCCCACCTGCTGGACCCCAGACAAGGGCAAAGGTATTATGAAGCCTTAGCAGGTATCAGACTGAGTCTGGTTGCTAAAAGGACAGACACTCAAGATAAGTCAAATGAACCTCAATGATAGGGGCTTAAAGTTTTCCCTCATTCCTAATTCTTCAAACATCTTGTTCAGCAGGCCACAATAGGCAGACTCAGGTAAGAGGGCACTTTGTCCATGGGCAGAAACAGAGACCAATGCCCACAACAGTCCAACCACAGGGCCACCTGGACACACCCAGACCGTTTCAGATCTGAGGGCACTTCTAGAAGCCCTACTGCCTATGTGGCTACCTTCCCGAGTGACAGGTGACTCCCCCCACCCCACACACCACCTGTCTCCTTCCCCACAGGCTTTTCGGGCACCCTATCCCTCCTGAATGTGTTCCTCATGGACCAGACTGAGTTTGCTGAATCTCAGTGCCAGTCAGGACTTCAGAGGCCAGCGAGATCCACCAGTCAACCCCCTCTAGGACAGTTCTCCTGGTCAGAAAGTTTTTCCCTGTGATGGGCTCTACATGGACGATTTCTTCCCACTGCTCTTGGGACAGAGTGGGACAAATCTAGCACTGGCCTTTCTCTTCCCAGGCTGCTCTCTTCGGGACACTCACCAGCTGGCCATGGCCCTTCTGACACTAGCCTCCCACCACACACAAGTCACCCAACTGTCACACCCAATCCCTGCTCTCAGCTGCCCCTTCTGGGGACTCCTCCACCAGAACAAAACAGCCCAGTGCTTCCTGGCCATCAACACCAAACTTTTCCACCAGAAGTGTACTCTAAGGAAGCAATCCAAACCTGGATTCGGATGACACCCTCCCCCCCAACCCCTGGCACCCAGTGCAAGCACCTGAGGGGTCTGGCTATTCCTACCAAGCGGTGAAAGGCTGGAGCATGGGCTTCTGCCTGACTCTACTACCAAATTAAGGGCTGAGGGATTTACCCAACTCCCAGGTATTCACACCTAGGCCAAGAGTGTGACCACAAACAAGGCCAAGCACACTGGTGCCTCCGAGAGCCCTTCTCCAAGATACAAGATGCCAAAGAACAAGAACACAAGAATGCAAATGGCAAGCCACTCCTGAGACACTTCACCTCACACCAGGCAAACTGGCCAAGGTGACAAAAGGTGGCAAAAGGTGGGATGAGTCAAGGGTGGAGGGTTGTGAGGAGATAGGCACGCTTGTACATTGCTGGTGGAACATCAGATCAGTATGGCCACTGTGAAAAGTAGTTTGGGATTATTCAAACCTAACACATCCATACATTCACACCCAGAGATTCTACTGCCAGACATATACCCCAAGGAGGCCACTAAAGAGAAAGTCCTCAAAGAGACCAAATATTCAGAGCAGCACTTTTCATGCAAGAATAGACAAGTGCTAGAAGCAACAGAGAGGCCCACCAATCACGGCATGACTAAACATGACTGTGACAAAGACAAAGGAGCTTGGAGGAGCTCCATGAACAGATGCAGAGTCAAGGAAACAGCAGAGACAGTAACCACAGAAAAGTCAATGAGAAGATGCACAGAATAAGGAAGAGACCATGATTCAGGAGGCCCAGAGGGACTGCACACACCCCAGTCTCTTAGAATGGACAGGTCGGCTATGCACATTTGTCTTGGTCTTTGAAGAATTTTGGGTTTTTTTAAGTTGAGTAGTTAACAGGGAACTTATGGTGACGTAAAAAAAAAAAGACATCAAGAAAAACTTGCTTTAAAGGGAAGGAAAGCTTTTCTCAAGGCCATTTAGTAGAATTTCTGAAGAACAAGCATTAACACCCATTGAACCAAACAAAGGTTTCTCACTCAGATGCTGGATGCGCTGATGGATCCTCTCCTCCCCAATGCATGCCCTTCCAGCTGCCCCACCCCATCTCCACCCCGGAAGGGGAGCCAGGCTGGACTGCCCTGTCCCACTGGCCTTGCTACCCCATCTCTCACCTTGATTCAGGTAAGTGAGGCTTTCATCATGCAGTTTGACCGCAGGAGACGTCGCGGCACACAGGATGTACTGAAAGGGAGGCTGTTTGGAGTCACCGTCCGACGGAAGGCCAGAGTCTTCCTCCTTGAAAATGGGTAGGGCCAACACATCACTGAAAACAAAAGAATTTTACTCATCAACGAGAATAAACAGGATTTTATTGGGTCTTACACGTCAAATGGAATTGTGAAAAGTTAACTCAGAAATGAAGAGCAAAGGGAGACCCAGAACAGAAGTCATCATTACTAAGGGCCCTTCCTCACAACCACAAGAACAAACGCACAACTGGCGATTCGACTTCAGAGATGAGGAAGAGACGCGTGCAGGGGGCACAGAGAGCCTTCTGAACGCCAACGCTGCTGACAGCAGAGAGAAGACAAAGGCATCAATTCTGTCAGAGGACAAGAGAAGGATGTAAGACGCAGGAATGAGTAACTAGCTCTTGGCCAAGGAAGGAGGGTGAATCCTAATGCAGACAGAACAGGCAAGGTCTCTCGGGAACATCTCCCCTCTTTATTGTGGTTCAGCGATCAGCCTGTAAGGAGTCCCAGAGGTCTAAGGGCACGACAGTCTGTAAAATGGGGGTCATAACAGCACCAACTGCCCATGGCTAGCAAATGCGGCTCCAATGAGATAATAACGTAAGGTACTTGGCACACAGTAAGAGTCAGAAAAACGTTGGTTTTGTTCAGTCATTTCCGACCCTCTGTGACCCCCATGGGGTTTTCTTGGCAAAGATAATGGAGTGGTTTGTCAACTCAGGTAAATGGGATTAAGTGGCTTGTCTAGGGGTCACACAGTTAGTAAATGTCTGAGGCTGGATTTCATTTCAGGTTTTTCTGACTCCAGGCCCAATGCTCTATCTGCTGAACCACTGAGTTGCCTCCATGTAAATGTTAGCAATTATCATTACTCCTGACTCCCCTCCACTGGACTCCCAAGTAGAAGCTCACTCCACCTCTGACCTACTCATGCTGGAAGCTCCCTCCCTGCTGTGGCCTCTACCTCGGATTGCCTGGATCTTCCCAGAACCTCCATATGAAGAAAGCAGCCCTGGTCAACCATGTCTTCTAACAAGACTGCTGCTGAACGTGGCTTGCTTTTTGTGCTTCTGTCACCTCCCCACTGCAGGACCTTCCTGCATAGTGTCTTGGTTGAGTGGGGACTGTAGCTATCAGGCCCTCTGGGGCCATCTTCTGGAAGCTTCCAAAAATGTTTTGTTCCAGGTCGGGGACCCAGCCAGATATCCTTGCCCTGTAGAAATCTAGGAACCAGAATGATGGTAAAAGGCATCTGATCTAAAGAGTCCACAGCAAAGCAGGAATGAATCACACAGTGCACTCTGAGGAGGAAGGAAGTGGAGGATGAGTTCTGGAACCAGAACAAAGCTGGCACAAAGGGATGAACTTCAACCCAAGATATTCTTTAAATTTCTTCCTTTGGGCAGCAGAGCATTAAGACTATTCCAAAGCACTATTAAATACAGAGGCACCTGACAAAAAAGTATTTAACTACCTATAAGAAAAGCTAACTGAACAAGAGGAACAGATAGTATAACTAGGAGTTCTTAAAGTACACCTTTCAGACTCAGACAAACCTAACCAAGAGATGAAGGAGAAAAAAGTACCTGAAGAGAACTTTAAAAAATGAGAGAAGACGGTTCTCCAAGTGAAACAGAAAGGAATTTACATATAATTAAGGTGTATGTGGCACCTTTACAAAAACTAACCATGTAGCAGACCTTAAAGACCTCACCAAAAAAATGTAGAAAAGTAGACCTACTAAACACATCATTTACTGACTGTAATTCAATAAAAGCATTTTAAAGAAAGAATCCAAAATAAATTATAGAGACCAAACAACAATTCTACTGAACTAGTACGTCAAATAACAAATTATATAAATAACTGAAAATGACAGCAATGAGACAATACACCAAACCCTATGGGATACCTAAAGCACTTCTGAAGGAAAATTATATCTCTAAATACTTTCATCAGTACAAGAAATGAATAAAATAATGAATTAACTCTACAAGTTTAAAAAATTGAATAAATAAAAAATTCCCAATTAAGTAATTAAATAGAAATTCTGAAAATTAAAGAGATTAATAAAATTGAAAAAACCTATTGATCAATAAAATTAGGAAAAGGCTTTTCAAAAGAAGCTAACCAGATTTTAGAGAGCTAGAAATCAAAACTTCACATGAAAGAACAAAGGTCAGTATGGAAAACAGTAGGAAGGTAAGGATCTATCCGAATCAGACCTCCAATAACCATTAAAGTGATTTATTACTGGCTTAAAAGGAAGCCCGCCAGCCAGTCAATAAACATGCCTTCTCTGGCCCTCAGGTAGCTCAGCACCTGAAAGAAGCGTACAAGATGGAACTGGGAAGGCCAAGAGAAAATACCGAGAGAGGCAGGGTCTGGTTGCCAGGCTCTGCCCGCCTGCCTCGGTTTTCACGGGGTAGACGTAGCCTTCCCTAGAGGGAGGCTCCCGCCGGCCCCGCCCACCACAGCAGGTCCCGCCCCCGCCCTCGGCCCCGCCCACCACAGC
>CM053772.1:525004-573282 GCA_028658325.1 Potorous gilbertii
CCCCCCCGAAGCCCCGCCCACCATGGCCAGCCCCCCCCCCGAAGCCCCGCCCACCACATCAGGTCCCGCCCTCGGCCCCGCCTACCACAGCAGGCCCCCGCCCTCGGCCCCGCCCACCACGGGCCCGCCCCGCCCGTCACCGTGCCGAACCACACCTCATGCTGTAGGCGGCAGCCCCCAACTCCTGGCCGATGCCCGCCAGGCTGGCGTCGAAGTCGTGCACCAGGCCCGCCTCCACCGCCTCGTCCATCTTCAGCACCCAGGCCATGGCGGCGGCGGGGGCGGGGCGGAGTCAGCAGGGCCAGGCGGGGCCAGGGCCGAGGCCTCCTAAATGCGCCCCCAGCCCGCGGGCCGCAGCCTCGCTCATGCCGCCCGCCTGGCCCCGGCTGCCCCGGCTCGCCCGCCCCCGACCCCGGGCCCGGTCCGGCCTGCCGCGCGCATCGCGGGGCCCCGTGCGGGGCGCTGGCCGCCTCAGCCCTCAGCCGCCACACAGACACCGCCTCGTACGCCGCAGCTTCCGCTTCCGCCGGCACGCGCCCTCTGCTCGGCCCGCCCACTTCCCCGTCCTGCGCACGCGCAGAGGGCTTGGCGCTGCTTGCAGGGCGGAGTCCCCGCGGCTCCCTCTCCACATGCAGATAGATCGCTCCTCTAGCCTGACAGGGAAACGGACCAATAAGGCTCGCGTGTGGGGGCCGCGTCAGCGCAAGAGCTTCCGCTTGGGTGCAGGAAGGCCGGGCACGTGCCCCCGAGTCCCTCCGGAGGTGGAGCCAGCGTCTGTTCAGGGACTTGGCCAATGGGGCTCTGCTTCGAGGCCTGGGCGCACGCCATTGGGCGCTGTTGTGTCGGGGGCGGGGAGAGCAGGTCTTCCTCCCGCCCCCCATGCACGTGGTGCCTGCCCAGGCCTCAATGGCACCCCATCCCCGGAGTTGGAGTGCTGCACGTCCCTGGTGCCAGAAGCCTCGGCTTATTTTTCGTTAAAGTTAATTTATTTTTATTTATATATGTATTATATATATATATATATATATATATATATATTAATAATAAATCTATTTTTCAACATTCACTTCCCTAAGTTTGAAGCTTTCTCCCCCTCCTCCCCCTCCTGCCCTCCTCCCCCTCCCCTCCCTCCTCCCCCTCCTCTCCCTCCTCCCCCTCCCCCTCCTCTCTTTCTCCCCTCTCCTAGGCAGCCTGCAGTCTCACGTGGGCTCTGCACGTGCATTCCTGTTACATGCATGTGCACGTTAGTCATGCTGCATAGAAGAATTATGAACAATGGGGGAAACTCTGAGAAAGAAAACAGAACACAAGAGAGAAGAGTATGCCCCGCTCTGCGCCCTGATTGCTTGGCCCTGTCTCTGCAGGTGGAGTCCTTCTGCCTCGAGTCCTTTGGGAATGCTGGAGGTCCTTGCATTGCTGTGAAGGGCTGAGTCCATCAGGAGCATCCTCGCACACTGTGGCGGTTGCTGAGTACAAGGCTCTCCTGGTTCTGCTCCTCTCACTGGGCATTAGTTCATACAAGTCTTTCCAGGCCTCTCTGAAGTCTTGCTGTTCATCATTTCTTATAGCACAATGGTATTCCATTTCATTCATGGACCATAATTTATCCAGCCATTCCCCAAGGGATGAGCATCCCCTTGACTTCCAGTTCTGGGCCACCACAGAGAGGGCTGCTTATAAACATGTTTGCATCTATGGGTCCTTTCCCCATTTTTATGATCTCTTTATAACACGGTGCTGGGTCAAAGGGTATACACATTTATATAGCCTTTTGGGCATAGTTCCAAACTGCTCTCCAGAATGGTTAGATCAACTCATGACTTCACCAACATTTTTTTCATATGACTATAGAGAGCTTTAATTCCTTCCTTGGAAAACTGCCTGTTCATATCCTTTAACCATTTATCAGTTGAAGAATAACTTGTATTCTTGTAAATTTGCGTCAGTTCTCTATATATTTTAGAAATGAGGCCTTTATCAGAGACACTAGTTGTACAAATTCTTTCCCAGTTTTCTGCTTCTCTCCTAACCTTGGTTACATTCACTTTGTGCAAACACTTTCCAATTTAATGTAATCAAAATTATCCATTTTTCATTTCATAATGTTCTCACAATAAGCATTTATTAAGCATCTACTGTGTGCTAGTCCAGTATTAAGTGCTCAGGATACAAAAAAAAAAGGAAAAGACCATTCTTGCCCTTGGGGACCTTCTGGTCTAAGGGGGCAGACAACATGCAAGCACATGTGTGCAAAACAAGCTACCCACAGGCTAAAGAGAAGAGGAACGAGCAAGCAGAGGATGGGGTAACCCAGACGAGATACCTTTTCGACTCTCAGTTTAACTCCATGTTCTGTATTTAGAGCCAGGTGACTCCCTGCTTTCCTGGATGAGGAACAGGCTGGAGCACAAGGCCATATGCACCAAGCCTCCTGAGTCTCAAGGAAATGGCAGGAAGGTACTTTTTTGTCCAGGGAGACAAATAAAAATGATTTCTTATCCCTCCCCTTTTTCCTCCTGCAGCAGACAGTGCTCCGGCGTTCTTGCTGCTCCCAGGCTGTCGGCTCCCTCTGAAGGGGAGGTGCCTCCTGCAGCCCCCAGGACCCCTTCCCCCACATACACCCTGATCGTCCTCATTCCTCTGATCTTCCAGGGAAAGACAATCCATTCTTTACCCTGATCCCTCCTGAACCCTTCCATTGTGATTTTCTTTTCCTTTGTGGTTTTCAAACCACAAATAAATTGTCCTCGACTCTAATAAGCAGGGGACTCCCTTGTGTTTTATTCTGGGGTGCCTCAGCACTGGTGTCTGATTTTCCTCCTAATAAAACTTTCTGCTTCCAATTCAGCTTGAACTCCTCTACATTTTGAGGGAGTTTTGCCTGGTTGACATTTCTGGTGTCAGAAGTGGGATTCAGGGTGGAGCTAAGATGGTAGACTTACCCTAGCTCTCCCCCCATAACCCATAAAATACCTGCAAAAATGACTCTAAACAAACTCTAGAGCAGCAGAAGCCACAAAATAACAAAGTGAGACAGATTTCCAGTTCAAGAAAGCCTGGAAGGCCAACAGAAAGGGTCTCAGAGTGATGCACAGCTCAACCTGGGCCACACTGCACAGACAGGACTAGAGCAGGCTTCAGGGCACAGAATCATGGGTAGCAGCTGTAGTTTTCAGATTTCTCAACCAACAAACGCCAAAAACAGCTTCAAAGGTCAGTAAAAAAAAAACTTTTACCTACGTGAGAGGGGAGTGCAGCCCAGCCCAGGGCAGCAGCAATGACTGTGGTAGCAGTGCAGCATCTACTTTTGGAACCCTCAGCCTCAAGACCCTGGAGAAATAGACCAGCTGATCTGGGTCTCAGTCCTGAATGGCAGTCCTGGAGTGAGTAGGAGCGCTGGTGTGGTGGAGCTGGTGATGACTGTGGAGAGGGAGTCCTACTTGCAGTTCCAGGGCAGAAAAGAGTGCTTGTGGTTGCTCACAGACCAGTGCTCAGGCTAGGGGAGAAGTAAACTCCTCTCCCTTGACTGTGCCACCTTGGAGGAACTGAGAACTTAAGGGCCCCTAGATATATCTCAGAGAAGAGCTGCACAAAACCTGTGAGGCCTAGGGCAATATACCCTCCATCTAATAAAGGACTCAAAAGTCAAGTAAGTGACTGGGAAAATGGCCAAACAAGGGGAAAAAAAAGACTATAGAAAGGTATTTTCTCAGTGAAAAGGTATTTTCCTCCATCCTTTCAGATGAGGAATGCATACTATCCGAGGAAGACATCAAAGTCAAGGCTTCTACCTCCAAAACCTTCAAAAAAATATGCAATAGTCTCAGGCCATGGAAGAGCTCAAAAAGGAATTTGAAAATCAAGTAAGAGAGGTAGAGGAAAAATTGGAAAGGGAAATGAGATTGATGCAAGAAAATCATGAAAATTGAGTCAACAGTTTGCTAAAAGGAGACCTATAAAAATGCTGAAGAAAATAACAACTTTAAAAATAGACTAACCCAAATGGCAAAAGAGATTCAAAAAGCCAATGAGGAGAAGAAAGCTTTAAAAAGCAGACTGGCCAAATCGAAAAGGAGGTTCAAAAGCTCACTGAAGAAGACAGTTTTTAAAAAAAAATAGAATGGAGCAGATGGAAGGTAATGACTATATGAGAAACCAAGAAATTATAACCTGTGGTAGAGCATTCCGAACTCATGTTGGTCTGATCAGCCACAGCTGGACACAGTGAAATTTCACTTTATCATGGTGATGTCATTTTGGTCCTCTTTGGAAATGAAGGACAACAACCGTGTGTGTGTGTGTGTGTGTGTGTGTGTGTGTGTGTGTGTGTGTGGTTAAGCCCTCTACCTACTCAAATACTGAGAAAAAGTCTCAAGAGTTATAAATATTTTCTTTCCATGTAGGAATGTAAACAGTTCAGCTTTAGAAAGTCCTTTATGGTTTCTCTTTCCTGTTTACCTTTTCATGCTTCTCTTGACTCTTGTGTTTGAAAGTGAAATTTTTTCTACAGTTCTGGTCTTTTCATCAAGAATGCTTGAAAGTCCTTTATATCATTGAATGACCATTTATTCCCTTGAAATATTATACTCAGTTTTGTTGGGTAGGTGATTCTTGGTTTTAATCACAGGTCCTTTGATTTCTGGAATATTCTATTCCAAACTCTTCAATCCCTTAATGTAGAAGCTGCCAGATCCTGTGTTACTCTGATTGTATTTTCACAATATGTTTCTTTCTAGCTGATTTCAATATATTCTCCTTGACCTGGGAACTCTGAAATTGGCCATAATATTCCTAGGAGTTTCTCTTTTTGGGTCTCTTTCAGGCAGTGATTGGTGGATTCCTTGAATACTTATTTTGCCCTCTGATTCTAGAATATCAGAGCAGTTTTCCTTGATAATTTCATGAAAGATAATGTCTAGGCTCTTCTTTTGATCATGGCTTTCAGGTAGTCCCATAATTTTTAAATTGTTTCTCCTGAATCTATTTTCCAGGTCAGTTGTTTTTCCAATCAGATGTTTCACATTATCTTCTATTTTTTTTCAGTCTTTTGGGTTTGTTTTCTAACTTTTTGGTTTATCTTATAGTCATTAGCTTCTCTGAACTTCACCCTCTCTTTTAAAGAACTATTTTGTTCAGTGTGCTTTTGAACCTTGTTTTCCATTTGACTAATTCTGTTTTTTTAAAGCTTCCTTCTTATTATTGACTTTTTGGACCTCTTTTTCCAATTGAGTTAGCCTATTTTTAAAGGTATTATTTTCCTCAGCCTTTTTTTTTGGTTCTCCTTTAGCAAGCTGCTGACTAGCTTTTCAAGCTCTTCTATGGCCTGGGCCCATTTCATATTCATTTTAGAGGTACTGGAGGCAGAAGCCTTGACTTCCTCTGACAATATGCTCATCAGAAAGGATGGAAGGAGACACCTGTTCACTAAGAAAGTAACCTTTTATGGTCTTGGTGGGTTTTTTTTCCCCTTTTTTGGGCATTTTCCCAGCTCGTTACTTGACCTCTGAATTCTTTGTCAAGAGGAGGGTCTTAGTGCTCCTCCTCCTCCCAGTACCACACTCAAGGCTGAGATTCAGACCAGCTGCTCAATTTCCCCAGGGGTTTTAAGCTGAGTTGCCTGGACAATGGACCCAGGCTGCTTCTGCCACCACCGTAGCCACCTGGCACCTGCTGCTGCTGTGGCTGCTGCCTCTGCCACCACCTCTCCCCTCTTCCCTCCCCTCTTGCCCAGCTGGGAAAGTCCTCCCACACTGACCTTTGAATGTTTCTTTGTTGCTTGTGGGTTGAGGGATCTGGGACCTTCCCTACTGGGAATTCTGCCCTGGAGATCTGTTCAGGTCCTGTTCCTCCCAGTGCCACATGGCTAGGGCTGGGCTCTGCTCTGCTCAGCATCCCATGAGATGGATCTTTCCTGTTGACCTTCCTGGTTACCTTTGACTGGAAACCTCTTTTGCTCTGTTGTTCTGTGGCTTCTGCTGCTCTAGAAGTTGTTGAGAGTCATTTTTTCAGGTGTTTTGTGGGCTGTGGGGGAAGTGCTAGAGTATATGCGTCTTTCTACTCTGTCATCTTCGAGATACTTTCAATAAATGGCTACTCAAAACCACTAAATGAGAAGCCTCTTGTAACTTGAATTCCTTTGAGGAAAATTTTAAAAGAATGAACAAGAATGGGAGAAGAGTCAAAGATTTGCACCTTCTAGTACAACAGTCAAAATTGTATCACTCAATTAAAACAGGAGATCAAGGGCTCATGTGCTGGTCAGACCAGGCTCCCTCTCCCAGAAAAAATGTATCCTCTTCTCCCTGGGAGAGATCCACCACTTTACACTGAGGATGAGGAAGAGAAGAGGGAATCCCAGAGACCATGGCCCCAGAATGCCAGTTCCCTTTTAAAATCAAGAAGGAGTCAGGGGCAGGACTCTGACTTATCCTTTAAGTGGAATTATGTGACATCTAACATAAATTTGTCAGAGATTTAAGTGGCAATTTGTGTTGGTTCTAATTTGGCTCTTATTAAAAATGAAATAAGTTAAGACTAGTCACTGAAAAATTTTATTCTGATTAGATACATTTTTAACTTTGCTAGGTAGTTTTAAGTAATGGTTTCTGCCCACTTCCCACTAAAAGGGGTTTTTTCTTTATCTACTATCTATGTGTCTGCCTTATTACTTTTTCTGTGTTTGTGTCTCTATATTATGGAGGAAAATATTTTTCTTGTTGTTTGTAGATTCCATTACTTTGAAAGATCTCTAAAAGGGAAAATACAGGCAACCAGAAAAACTACTAAAAGGCTGCAGCCAAAGAGTTTTACAATACTTTGAAGGATTAATGAAATTTTGTACTCGAAGCAAGTGTCCCAGTAAGGAGGAGAGAATTCCTGAGACTGCATAATTCCAGGAACTCACTCCCCTCTGAAATAGCTTAGTGAGTTTTGGGGTACCACTCTGTAGAATTTAAGGAAAAATAAGAATTTAAATCTCTAAAATTTTCAAGGTAAATGGCACTCATATAATAATTTTTTCCCTTCTAGATTAATAGTCTTATTATTTTAGGGTAACAAAGGAAAGCAACTAGATGGGCCTTAATCCTGGAGTGAAGGAAAGGTACTTTTACAGCTACCTCTTGTTAACCCTTCCTTGACCATAAAAAAAGATTGTTTAAACTGAAGCTCCCCTGTGATTCCTCCAGTTCAGAAACCCTCTCCCTCTTACCCTATTAACCCCATTTATCTCAGAACAGATTCCCAAATAAAGGTGTTAGAAAAAAATATTGGAAAAATGCAGGGAAACCTGAGTTACACTTTGGCTGCAGAAAGTTATTTCCTGTGTCTTCTTGAACAAGTTATCTTTTCTCTGTCTCAGTTTCCTGAACTGAAAGGGAAAAAATAATAATGGTGCCCACCTCCCAGGATTGTTGTGGGGGGGTCAGTGCTTAGCATAGTGACATATGGTGAACATTATAGAAATGTTAACTCTTGTTATTATGTCTTTAATTGAATGGAATTGTCATGTGCTTGATAACTCTAATGTGGGTTTAGAATGCCAAAGTTAATAAGATTAATGATTTCTATAGAGAATAATTTGAAACTGTAGTCAGTTGACTTGATATTATTGGACTGGTAATAAGTTGGGTTTCACGTTTTAAATATATGATTTGTTTATGTTATTATTGTATTTCTAAATTCTCTTATATTGTAAAATTTGAGGGGCCATTGTATCAGAAATGTTGTTACAAAAACAATTTTTTTATCTGAATGCTGCTTTCTTATGAATTGAACTTCTAAGAAGAATGTGACAAAAATAGGCATTTGAAAACTGTTAAATATTTAACAAGTTATATTTTGTTTTAAAGCAAATAACAACAATGATGTTTACTATATTAGTGAATTGTCATTTGAATATTTTTTTGGCTATCACTTATAAAAATTATGAAAGTGTATAAGGTGGTTCACAAATGTAGCTTCAACATGTAAATGTAAGTCAACTTTCAAGTATAAGCCAGAATGTAATTAGTTTTAATTTATAAGTTGGTTGTTGTCCATCTTTGAAGAGGATCAAAATGACGTCACCATTATAAGTGAAATTTCAGTATGTCCGACTGTGGTTGATCAGACCCATATGAGCTCGGAATGCTCTACCACAGGTTGGGCACAGATAGTCCATATGAATATTTGGAGTGAATATCCCAAATTTGCACATTCTGTGTTTACTTTGTGCTCTCTCAATTCTGCTTCACTCAAAGAGCACAGCACCTTTTCTTATGTGGGCATACCATGCTGAGCAGTCCTGTGCCAGTGTCTCCCATGTTGCACAATCAAATTCAAAGTTCTTGAGAGAGACCTTGAGAGCATCCTTGGGGACACCACGTGATCTCCTGCCCCATGCAAGTTTTCCATAAAATAGTCTTTTTGGCAAGCATACGTTTTGCATTCGAACAATGTGGCCAGCCATTGGAGTTGTGCTCTCTGAAGTGTAGTTTGAATACTTGGCAGTTCAGCTCAAGCAAGGACTTCAGTATCTGGTCCCTTATCCTGCTGGGTGATCCTCAGAATCTTCTGAAGACAGTTTATATGGAAGGAATTCAGTTTCCTGGCATGGCGCCTGTAGACTGTCCATGAATATAACAATGAGGTCAGCACAACAGCTCTGTAGACCTTCAGTTTGGTAGTCAGTCTAATACCTCTTCTCTCCCAAACCTTTCTTTGGAGCCTCCCAAACACTGAGCTGCAGTGCCTGCATCAACTTCATTGTCAATATGTACATCCCTGGAAAGTACACTACCAAGGTAAGTGAACTTATCCACAGCATTCAAAACTTCTCCATTTGTTGTAATTGATGGTTCCAAGTATGGATGGTGTAGTGGTAACTGATGGAGCACCTGTGTTTTTTTGGTGTTAATTATTAGGCCAAGATGAGCACAGGCAGCAGAGAATTGAACCATGATTTGTTGCATCTCAGCTTCAGAGGCTGCACTGAGTGCACAATCATCTGCAAACAAAATCATGCACCAACACTCCCTCCATTTTGGTCTAGGCTTGTAGCCTTTTCAAATTGAAGAACTTCCCATCAGTACAGTAGTTGACCTTGATGCCATGTTCATCCTCATTGAAAGCATTTCTCAATATAGTTGAAAACATCATGCTAAAAAAGCATGAGAGCAAGCACACAGTCCTGTTTCATTCCATTGGTGACTGAGAAGGCACGAGAGCATTGACCATTATCTAGAACCCGGGTAAACGTGCCATCATGAAATTGATGTACAATATTGATGAACTTTCCTGGGCAACCAAATATTGACATAATTTTCCATATAAGCCCTCATGACTCATGGTGTCAAAGGCCTTGGTCAGATCTACAAACGTTGTGTACGGACCTCTGTTGTGCTCCTGGCATTTCTCCTGAAGTTGTTGGGCAGCACACATCATATTGACTGTTCCTCAGTCCTTTCTGAAGCCACACTGGCTTAAGGATCAGCCTATTAAGGAGGACTCTAGCAAGAATTTTGCTAGCAATATCTAAGAGAGAGAGAGATCCCCCTGTGATTGTCACAGGACAATCTATTTATTCCCTTTACCTTTATAGAGATGGACAATGGAGGCATCCTTGAACTCCTGGGGGATAACTTCCTCTTGCCATGCAACCTGGAAAAATCCAGTCTGCTTTTGTGTGAGCAGTGGTCCCCCTCCCTTGTAAATCTCAGCTGGAATAGAATCAGCACCAGGTGCCACATGAAAGGAGCCTAACGGCCCTCCAAACCTCTTCTTCAGTTGGAAGTTCAGCTAAAGAAGGATTGACTTCAACCTGAGGTAAACAGTCAATGGCCTCAGCATTGATTGATGATGGTCTGTTGAGAACACTATGGAAGTGTGAAGCCCATCTCTCTAGGATCATGTCCTTATCACTAATAATGTGGCTCCATTAGCACTGAGTAGTTGTGATGCACCATGGGTTTTTTGTCCATAAAGAGCTTTCAGGGAATCCTAAAAGCACTTTGGATTGTTACATGCATAAAACTGAATTTCATCTGCCTTGTTACTGAGCCAGGAATCCTGCATCTCTCTAAGCTTCGCTTTTGATGGAATTAATGTATAAGTAAAGGATAAATGAAAGGTTAACTGTTAAGGGAACATAAGTAAAGATATTTGAGCCCTAAGTTATGGTTAGTGAAATTTTGCTACTTGAGGCAAAAATTCTCAGGACTATAACTTATTGTTATTTTGACTTTTCATTACAGGAATGGTTGTCTGAATTGTCATGAAGCTAATAGTAGACAATGGCATATGCTGCAATCTGGGAATTGTTAAAGGTGAATCTGTGAGCCTGGGAAAAGTTTTGGGGAGGACCTAAGGTGGTAACCACTTGACTCAGTTTCCCCATTGTGCTGTTTCTTTTCTGAACAGGAAATTTCCTCACTTGGTTAATCCTGAGCCTTGTTTTCGATATCCTGTGATTGGCTGTCAGATATGACTCATGCCTGGAATCAAACAAAGCTAAGGGAGTTTTTCTCCTGTTATGATAGATGGCATTGTTCATAAAATTATGTCCCTCCTTTTCCTTTTATGGTAAATTTCTATAATCAGAACAGATAAATAGTAGAAATTTTGTGAGTACAATATGTATATGAAATTGATAATTGTAAAGAAAGTGGAACTATTACCCCTCCTCTGAGCATTGCTGGCCATGCTGTGGTTGGTGGCAAGGGATAAAGTATCTGGAAGGGAGGTGTGAAGAACCACGGGGCTGCTGTCCTGCCTCTGATTCTTCCCGGGTGTGACAGGCATGGGCCACAGGTACATGCCAGGGCCATTAAGACTTGTCCCCAGGGTCACGGAGAAAGTAGAGCCCATGTACCACGTGTACA
Source organism: Potorous gilbertii (assembly GCA_028658325.1). Classification (NCBI taxonomy): domain Eukaryota; kingdom Metazoa; phylum Chordata; class Mammalia; order Diprotodontia; family Potoroidae; genus Potorous; species Potorous gilbertii. Next base: position 535,864 of record CM053772.1, read on the forward strand.
ATACCTTAGCAATCCTAAGCACACATCCCCTAGTTCAAGTTAGTGTGGTTTTAATTTTCTTACACAAATTGTAAGGTGTCATGCATAATTTTCTTCCGGTATTTATTTATTTGAACAGGGTTCTGTGATAGGGATGAGGGCACTGTCATTGATCTTGGAATCAGGAGATGTGATTAAGCAGAGATTTTCCAAAAATGGAGGAGTCCTCCAGTTACTGATGAGTACATAACTCTAGAATGTATTATCTAAGAGATAGTTTGTTAATCAAAAAGGAAGCATTTCTCCTTACAATCATGGTGGCTTTATCTAGAACACAGGATCCCTGGACAGTGTCATTTGCTTTTTATTGGACAGGACCACTGCCTGAGAGATGAGAGGATGGCAGATATAGTTTATCTGGATCTCAGCCAAGCCTTGGATTCAGCTGTGGACAAAATGTAAAGAAGCGGCCAGATGACAATCCAGGTGGGTGGACTGGTCAACTAGCCAGATCAAAGAACAGGTTGAACATAGAGGAAAGTCTCCAAGTCATTGACTTGATCAAGAAATCTCCCTGATGAGAACAGGCTAGAAAAGCTAGGATGGCAAAGTTCCATAGGGGAAAATAAGTAATATATTTGGGTTCTGAAATCAATATCCCAATCACAAGATGGGTTAGGGGACATTAGTGGGTTCTAAGTGAATCAACAGTGGGTGCCAGCAGCCACTACTGCTCATGTTTCTCAGGCGGTGTTGAAAGCCAGTGCCCAGAAGGTGGGACAGAGTTGTCCTTTTGTGTTCCTCCATGGTCAGATCACATCAGATGTTTTTAATTTAGTTCTGGAACCATATTTTAGGAAGGATATTGCTGAACTCAAGGGAACCCAGAGACACATAAAGTAATTAAGCATCAACTGAAGGTGAAGGTGGCTAATGTGGAGAAGAAAACCCTAAGGTGCCATGCTGCTGCTGCCTCTGGGCATTTTCTCTCCTCCCTTCTGACTTCTGACCTCCCTAGCTTCCTTTAGGTTCCAACTAAAGTCCCATCTTCTACAAGAAGCCTTCCCCAACCCCTCTTAATTCCAGTACCTTCCCTCAGTTGGTTCATTATTTCCTATTTATCCTGTATACAGTTTTTTTGCATATCTGTTTGCCTGTCGTCTCCCCCAGAGGCTGTAAGCTCCTTGCGGCTCAGGAATGTCTTTTGCTTCTTTTTGTATCCCCAGCACTTGGCCTGGACCTGACCCATATCAGGCATTTGATAAAGGCTGATTGATTACCATATGGAAGAGAAAGGAACTCTGTTCTGCTCTGGCTGCTGGGGGAGAGTGACATTCTTTAGGCATGTGCCATCTTGGGAGCATTCTTTCCTATGGTCATTCAAATTTGTAATTATTTTGAGAACTGCTGATATCCTTTAACCACTTATCTATGGGGGAATGGCTTTTGTTCTTACATATTTTTATTAGTTGTCTATATATCTTGAATTTCATACCCCTTGTAAAGAGATTTCATATCAAGATTCTTTCTGAGTTAACCCATTAGTAGTTCTTAAATACATTAATTTTCTTTGTGCAAAAACTTCATCATTTCACATCATCAAAACTATCTGTTTAACATTTACTGCAGTCCCTATCTTCTAGTTGGCACTACTGGGGGTTGCTTCAGTTACAGTGAGCTGAAAAATGAGAGGGTGCCCAACAATCAAGGAATTGCTGGTGCCTTGTCGTAAGAAATGATGAAGAAAATAGTCCCAGAGAAATCTGGGAAGACTTGTGTGAAGTGATTTGACTGAAGGGAGGAATAAATTAAATGAGAATACCAATATAGCCAAGACTCAGCAGGATTGCAGAGAACCAGAAATGGGCCTGCTGACCACCTCCTGATAAAGAGGAGGGTCAGTGCAGTTGAGGACAGAACTGAACTCCTAGGGGCCTCAGGCAGACTTCTGTTCCTTTTCCCTTTTCTCCATTCTCTGGCTGGAGCCTGTAGACTGGCTTATGGATCCTGCCAGAGGGTGGAGGCTGGAGGCAGACAAGTTCCTGGGGGGGGCAGGTGAAGGCTTGCTTAGGAATGAGCTTTTCTGTTGCCAGCGTTCCTAGTGTATTAGACTGGGGTGACAGCTGAAATCACTGTCTCTGCTAAATATTTCCTTTTTGGAGAAATTTGGTAGGTCATTAGGATCAGGAGAAGCATCTAATCCTCCACCTTGTGGGTCATATCCACTTTTGTCCCTGCATTTCTAGCCTTTACCCCAGTGCCCTGCACAGATGGCATTGAATAAATACTTGTTTTGTTGAATAATGGGGACTTTTCTTTCTCAGTGATCCTGGGTTTATTAAATATACTCTATATATTTGAAGTCACAATACCTATTCTATTCCATCAATCTATTTTCTTATTTTTTAGCCCAGGACTGATCATTTTTAACTCTTTTATATCAGTGAAAGTCTTGCTTTTTGTCTTATTTTTGCATGATTTCTCTTGAAATTCTTGGCATCTGTTTTTCTGTATCAGTTTCATCTAATTCCATTAGAGGCCTCACTGGTATTTAATTTTTATAATGTCAATTCTATAGATTCATTTAGGTATTATCTTTACTAATTTAGCCCAACCTAACCACAAAATGAAGTTCTTTCCTTCAGCTCTTCATCCATGGAAACCTAGTTTTTTACTTTTCTTCAAGTAGTTTGTGTGTTTTGGTAGGTTAACTGCTAAGTGTTTAACACACTTACTTATTTGAATAACATACATCAGTTGTATGACCCTAGACCACACTATGAGACCCAAGGCCACAACACAGGCTTACATCAAAACCCATTACTATATCCTGGTCCCTCTCCCTTTTTCCTCTGCTGTGGCTTCTCAGGTCTTGACAACCAGCTTGGCCTCAGCCCTTCAGGAGCAAGTCTGTGAGGGGCTGCAACCTGGAAGTACCAAAGCTGCCAAGCTCTCAACAGTCAGAGCCAGTGAAGAACTAAGGGGCAGAAGAGGTGGGACAGGTCATCAGGACAGGACACTGTGCATGTGGGGAGCTAGAAGTCCACCAAGCCCTGGGAAAGAGCCCTGTATCCAGGGGAGGGCCTAGTTCTGACCACCTGAAAGTTGGGCGGAACAGAGACCAAGACTGGTGACCTCTGAATTGCCCAGGTGGAATGAGGCCCAGGTCGGGTTGTGCTGTCTAAGTTTGTAGTGGACCCCATTAGAGTAGCTGAGGGAGATGGAATATGCCCAGCCAGGTCCCTTAGCATCAATGTTGGATGCCATGTTTGCTGTCCCACGTTGGAATCTTGATGGGAATGGGCTGTATGAAAATGGATTATACTAAAGAAAACTGCCAATTGTCCTCTTGGATCCTCTCTCCTGTCTGGGATTTTGGGACACCATTCTTTCCTGGTTCTCTTTCTGCTTCTTGGACTGCTTCTGTTCCTGCATGCCATGCACATTACCCCGGGGGACCCCATGACTAGATTCACCATGGGCTAAACTGCCCTTCCATCAGCTCTCCGCAGATTATTCCTTATCCAGCCTAATCTCTCTCCAACCTGACATCCAGCATGTCCAACCACTGGCGAGAGCATCATCATTGCCCTAGGAGCCTTGACTCCTTCTGACTCTCCCTCATCCTACATTATCCCATCAGTGGCTGCCATAGTTCTCCCTTTGCAACTTCTCTCAGATACACCTTTCTCTCCTGTGTAGACCCCTCCCCACCCACTTCACAGACCACTGCAGTCACCTGTGGGTGGGCGGTCCTGCCTGCCTCAGCCTCTCCTCACTTGTCCATCAGACTGACATTACTGAAGTCACCTCTCCCCCACAAACAACTAGTTGTTCCCTCTTGCCTCCAGGTTCAATGATAAAAATCTTCACAACATGACTGACCCCCTCCTTCCTTTCCACACTTCTTATACATCACCCTTCCATCTCCCCCATGACATTTGTCTCCTGAGCCTGAGCCTTGTCCCTAGTGGTCCCCTAGGAGGCATGTGCTCCTCGTCTCCCCTTTTGGCTTTCCTTTGAGACTCAGCTGCAGTCCCACCTCCTGCAGAAGGCCATTCCTGGTCCCCTACGCTGGTACCTTCCCTCTGAGACCATTACCTCCAATCTGCCCTATGCCTCTCTGGGGTGGGCAGAACTGCTTGTCTTCCCCCACATTAGATGGGAGATCTTTGAGGACAGGGATCCCGAGTGCTCAGCACAGCGCCTACCAGACATAGTAGGTGCTTTTCAGAATGTGTGTTCCCTTCCCTCCTTCTTTCACAGATGACTCTCTAGTTCAGACTGCAGATGGTTCTATCATTTGTCTCAGAGGTGTACAAAGCCCATCTGAGGTTGACATCATACATGCTTATTAGGACCATGGACACCTGTCCATGCTGTCACTGAGAGCCTGGTCTGTACTTCAAGCCAGAAGGCCAGCCTGGGACCTGATGCTTGGGTGACTGTGGAACAGTCGCCAAGCGGCCTTCTCTGGGAGGGCCCTTCCAGCTCCACCTCCATCATCTGATTTCCTTCTTTTATGGAGCACCAAGAGAATCATTTATACAGAACACTCCTCTTTCTGGATGCTGCAAGACTGAAACATCTTAATCCAATAGTAATGTCATCTACAATCTTTTGGGCCACCAAGAAAGTGTCACCTCTTAACTAAAGTGACCAAGGAAACAATGATTAAGCAGAGATGACTGCTGTGCCTGGCCGTGCTCGAGGGCTGAAGGCATCCTGGAACCGGGCCAGGACACTGGGCCCTGGAGGGGCCAAGTTCCAGCTGTCCTCGGTCACTGGCTTTCTGTGCCTTCTTCCCCTTCCCAGTTCAGGACATGGGATCCTCCTCATTTTTATGTAGCTTTTTATGCTGACAACCTTAAGTACCAAAGGCTGTACAGACAGCCCAGTCTTAGGAACAAAGGGGAAGAGACAAAAGAGCAAAGAGGGTGGAAAGCATCCACTAAATTCCTGACTGTGCAGTCCTGCCTGGAGGAACTGGGAGAGGAAGACTGAGATTCACTAATTAGTGAGTAATTAACTGGCCGTAGGCAGGAGGACAGGCAGGGGGAAGGGTCCCCTTGTGCCTTCTTGTCCGGTCAAGTGGTCAGCTCTGGAAACCACAGTATCTGGATACACCTGCAGGCTGGGAGGGCCTTGGTCCCTGCCCTCCTGGATGAGAGAAGGCAACAAGCCACCCTGTTGTCTTTCACCCCCAAAGACAGGACCCAGCCCAGAAACGGAGTTGGATGGGGAGGGAAAATGCCGTAGGCCCCAGGACAAGGGGAATCCTACTTTCTGAGGAGTCCAGAGGCACTTTCTAGCTCTCTGGCTGATGGAGTGGCTCAGAAATGACACTTCCCAGTTCTTTCCTCATTTTTCCCCAGTCTGCTGACTGTCCTACATGGCCCTTCTTAGGCTCCTGTAGGACTAGCCTGACAAATGCCAGCCATACCAGTTGGACCTTCCAACTGGCCAAGGAAAAAGCCCACTTAAAGCATTGAAAGAAACAAACAGAAAAGTTCATTTCTGTGAGAAGGTACACTGGTGGTCCCATCTCTGTCCAGGACCTCTCCTCTCTCTTTTGGGACAGCCCATGTTTAAAATGAGACAGGAACACCACTGGTGCCACTTTGTTTTCCAAGTTATGTTATGTACAGTTTTATTGCCGGGGTACGCACAATGGAGAACACAGAACCATAAATACACAGCGAATGAACAGTTAAGGAAAATGAGGTGCCAGGAGGGGCTGAGAGGACAAGACGTCTTCCTTCAATTCAGAAGATTCTCTGTCCGCCTCTAACATTGAAGGTGCCAAGAGGGCTTGGCCTCCGCGATGGTGGTGCGGTGGGGTCACGACACAGAGGTGGGAGCTGCCGAGGACTCACTGCGTGGGACGACAGCTGGCGTGGGCACGGGCTCGTGAGAAGAGCGAGCTCTGCAGAGGTAGAGAGGGAGTGGCCGAGAACAGGGGATCAGCTTCCTCCTTCTCCTCAGCCCTCAAGGGCGCACTTGCCTACCAAGGGGAGAGCGAAGGAGCATGCTGCCAGGCCAGAACCAGGGAACCATGCCCGGTCTCTCTCATTCATCCAGAAAGTTGTGCGAAGCACCTAGAGCGGCTCAGAGGAGGGAAGCTGCTGAAGCTGAAGGTGGCAAGATGCCCACTCCCACCCTGCAGGAGGCCCAGCCAGCCCCATGCCAAGGGTGGGGGGCGGTCCACGGGGGCTCCACTGGGCTTCAGTGGTCTGAGACGGCAGACGCCGTCCACTAGCATCAATCGCCGTTGGGCAGGAGCAGGCCGACTCTGTTTGTGTCTGAGGCCCCCACACCAAAGGTGAGGGGCAACCTCCATGGGGCAGTCTTACTTTTTCTCCACATTATTTCACGTTTCTAGCAAAGGACATGATAATCAACAGAACTCAAAGTAGGAACAGAAATATTATTCTGCAGCTGAATAAAGGCAAAAATGTTTTCAGATTTTAAACTTGTGAAGCTCAAAGCATTCCTGTTTAATCAGCAATTTAAAAAATTTATACAATCGTAACACTGGCAAAGGTTAATGGGAAGACAGAGGAATGGGGACTGGTAAAACAATGAAGCAGGTTTTTTAAAAATTACTTTGTGTTCATTAACCGATATTAATACTGTTTTCCTTGGATCTGGAACCACTCTATGTGACGGGTACATGCAGGCTGAGGACAGCCACCTCTTAAAGACAACAAGAAGTGGGGTCTACAAGTGTCCCTTTCTGTCCTGGTGGCGCTTCACTTGGCTAGCTCTGCCCAGGCACATCGGTGGCCACGCTGGGGTCACTCCCTCCAGAGCCCGTCTGCGCCCGCTTGATGTACAGGTTTAACAGCTTCATCTGTAGAGGGGATAGACATACAGTGCCTTTCATCAGATGGACACCAAGTACATGGCCAGAGAAAGAGCACACAGATGCAGGAGCCCACCCAGCTACCAAAGGCCCTTTCTGGCTTTCAGCATTCTTCAAGGGAGGAGTTTCTCCAAGGACAAGAAAAGGAATTTCACTTTCTTCAAAAGAGCCGCACCCTGTCAGTCAGCACTTAGGAAGCACCTACTATATGCCAGGCCCCAGGCTACCTGCTAGGGACACAAAAAGAGGCAAGAGAAAGACCCTGTCCTTGAGGAGGGAGCGCACAGCCTCCTGGAGGTGACAAGAAGCAAACAAGACACACAGAGCCTAGGGTGGGGTGGGAAGTGCCCTTTCTAGTACCACCCAGGGAGGTGCCAAGCCTCATGTCCCAAGCTCCAGTGCCCACCCTCTCACCCATGGCGGCGCCTACCAGAGCACATCGGGGAGTGCATCATGGAACCCATGGATGCCACAGCATTCCTCTGCCCGGGGGACCTGGGAATTCCTCAGGTGGCAGTCTCTCTGCCAGTGCATGGTGCCACCTACTTTGTAACTGAAGTCTTAGAAAAAGCTTCATGCACCAACTGGACCCACCCCTGGCTTCCTGGGCATTGCTCACACAAGACTGTTTGTCTCCAGACTCTGGGCATTTTCTCTGGCTCTCCCACCTCATCTGCGCCTCCTAGGCTATGACCCCATCCGCTAGGAGAAGTCTCTCCTGATTCCCTTTCCTATGTGGATGACCTGAGATGTATCTGTTTGTACAGTGTGTCCCACCCCAACCCCCTCCCAGTTGACAGTAAGCTCCTTGAGGGCAGGGCCTGTTAACTTTCTTTGTATCTGCAGGGCTTAGCCCAGGGCGCGGCACACAGTAGGTGCTTAATCAATGCCTGTTGACTGACTGGCTTGCCCAGGTCACAAAACCAGGCTCTCCACTGGGCTGACCCCTCTGGGACCTGGATACATTATTAATGTGATGTCAGTGCCTTGAAAGGCTAAATCATGAACCCAGAAAGCAGGTTTCTCTGCTCTGTGTCCCCAAGTGCTGCGTGTTCTGGAAAAGTCTCATGGACTTGCTGAGCGAGGCCAGGAGAGGGACAAAGAAACAAGGTGTGGCACAGGTGGCCTTCCACCAGCCCATGGAGGGGCTGGAGTCTGCACCTACTTTGCTCCCCGTGAGCTGGCTGAGGTGGGGCTTCAGCTCATCACCGATGACGGCGTGGATGGCCACTAAGCAAAAGACACAAGCTTTCCGGACACTGCTCTCTGAGTTGTCGTATCCCTAAGGAAAAGAGCGAGAGAAGCCAAGACTCACTGTGTGAACTGTCTCAGACCTTTCCGCACACAAAGGACAGGGCCCGGCTTGCTCAAGACAGTGTTCACACTGCCTGCAAGCACCTTCTGGCCAGCAGGCCCAGGCAGCCACTCATCCACATGTGCCTCTGCCAGAATGAGCCCAAAATCACTCCTCTGCCCAGGGTTGACTGGTGGGCTGTCAGGTCAGTGGAGGGCTGAAGCGGGGCCTATGGGCATCCACAGCAGGAACGGAGAGAGGCAGGTGGCCATGGCTCTCCTCTGAGGCTTGAACAGCCAAGGTGATGTCCTCTCTACACAGGATCTCCTCCATCAAGCAGGGCTCAGCTTTGGTAAGCACAGGTCTCTCCTCCTGTCTGTGATCAGAAGGTCACAGGGGATCACTCTGTTCTGATGTATGGATGGGGGAGACACCATGTTGGAAGGACTTTAGCGTGGACAGATAGCATGCCGGTGGGCCTGGGTACACTCTCTTTCAGCCAGTTCTGCTTTATTAAAGATGTCCACCGAAGAAGCCTAGTCTTTCCCTGATGAGGGCTCCCTCTGAAGGAGGCCCTGTATGTGGACAGAAATAACAATTTCAAAGAGATGGGGAAGGAGCTTCTAGGCCAGTAGGTACTGATGTTGTCTCTGCCTCCTCTGTGCAAAGGTTGGAAAAATGCACAGGAAGAGGAGGGCAGGGGGCTGAGCTTCCCTCAGAAACAGGACAGGTCAGTGGCTGAGCAGGTAGCACAGCAGCCCCTCAAGAACCAAAGGGGAGAATCACCCCAAGCAGAGCCAGGAGGAGCATTTGGAAGCCTGAAGATACAAAAAGTGGCCAGGCCCTGGTCTGGCTCGGGGGGAAGAGCTCCACCGTCCAGGTGCTGGCCTCATCTGTCTCCTGACTGGTGAGATTTGTAACACTATAGGAAATAGTCCCTAGCTGATAAATAGTCAGTCTATTAACTGACAGTTTTCTGATGAAGCAATCAAAGCTATCTATGGTCATATGAAAAAATGCTCTAAATCATTGGAGAAATTGGAGAAATGCAAATTAAAACAACTCCGAGGGACCACTCTCACACCTACCAGATTGCCTAATATGGCAGAAAAGGAAAATGATAAATGGTGGGAGAGGACGTGGGAAAATAGGAACAATAGTGTGCGGCTGGTAGAGTTGGGAACTGATCCAACCATTCTGGAGAGCAGTTTGGAACCATGCCCAGAGAGCTATAAAACTGGGCATCCCCTTTGATGCAGCAATATTGCTGCTAGATCTGTATTCCAACAATTTCCAAAAAGAGGGAAAAGGACCTATTTCTACAGAAATATTTATAGCCATTCTTTTTGGTAGTGGCAAAGGATTGGAAATGGAGGGAGCACCCATCCACTAGGGAATGGCTGAACAAGCTGTGGTATGTGATTCTGATGGAATATGACTGTGCTGAACAGAATTACTAACAGGATGGTTTCAGAAAAACCTGGGAAGACTTACATGAACTGATGCAAAATGAAATTAGCAGAACCAGGAGAACACAGTCCTGCACAGTAACAGCCACACTGAGTGACAATCAACCATAAATCACTTAGCTCTCCTCAGCAACAGAACGCTCCAAGAATGCTCCAAAGGAGTCACAATGGAAAATGCAGACATTTTAAAAACTTTCTTTCTTCTTCCTCTTTTATTTTTTGTCTTTGTTTTCTTTTAACATGGCTAATATGTTAATATATTTTTCATGACTTCACATGTATAATCAGTATCAAACTGCTTGCCTTTTCAAAGAGAGGGAGGGACAGGCAGAAAAGAAGGAATGTGGAACTCAAAACTTTAAAAAAAAAGATTGTTAAATTTTTTTTCTGCATAAGTGGGAAATGTTCAATGAGATCAATAAATATGAGTCTGAAACCTAAAACAGATAAACATCTACAGGGCAATCCATTTTTACTAGCACCAGGGTTAGGCCCATGCCATCTCGAGGTCAGCAGGGTCTGTCCAGGAGATCAAAGTCCACCCTCAGCCACACACCGCTGCGAGTAGCTGCTCGTACACTCCTACTTTTGTGTCTTTTTGGAAACTAATCATCAGACCATCAGTTACTCCTTTATCAGGAGTTTTGCTTGATCTCCCCACATGCAGGCTAGACTCCTGTGGGAGGAAGGCCTTGCAGGCTGTGCCCTGTTCAGAGCTAAGGACTTTCTAACCGTCGAAGAACCCAGGGATGTCTTAAGTTCCTGACACTTGTCAAAAGCAGGGTCTCCTGAGGGAAGAAGTTGCAACAGCCCCCTCAAGGATGGGCCACATCTACAAGAGGCTTTGTGTGAGCAGGTGCTGATACTTTCCCATTCACCTTGGTCAGGGGGGGTACAGCTGCATGGCTCTCCCCATGTGCCCCTTGGTTCTCCCTGGTCTGCTTTGGGACCCCTTCCACATACTTGTGTGGCAGCTTGAGGACTGAGAGCTGAGTCTGAGCAAGGCTGCTGTTTCTTCTCATGATGAACACAAGATGGCAGCAGGGAGGGTGCCACATTCCTCCCTTTCTGCCTACTCATGTGTCCTCCTGCCAATTAAATCTGTGGGAGCTCCTGCTGTTGGATGGGGGGACAGGACTGGGGAGTCTGCTCCAGACTGGTGGAGCCACCCTCTCTTCATTAGCCAAGGAGGCTGTATCTTTGCCTGTAGTGATGAGCACAGATATCCCTGTGATGCCACTAAAACTAGTTGCAGGACCTTCTCTGGCCAGGATCCTTCTGCCATGTTTAAGGAGTGCAGGAAGACCAGGAATGTTGCTGGGATTCCTACATCATTTACCAGCCAATTTCATGGGGTGGGGATGACTTCCAGCACCCACCAAGCCTAGTGCCTTCTGACTCTGCCTCCCTGGCAGTCCCATGAGGTCACTGAAGCATCAACCACACGGGTGCACCCCAGGGAAATCACCATGTGTAAAAGCCCCACTGTGCGGGCTCATGGGTGTTGGCCCACTTCTCTGCAGCACAAAGGCTTGGCAGTCACGTGATTACTGTCAAAGCCATGGGCCAGGAGGCTCACAAAATGACATTGCGCTTCTTTCTGCCCACCTGAGGGCACTTGTGAGAAAAAGGATTGTCCACATGCAGTATCTCAGTGGGCCTGAGGGTCACAGGGCCAAGGCTACAGACAGTCAAGATTGCTATTCCCCCCCAAAACCTTTTGACACATGCCACCATCACAAGGGGACAAGAGCATTTCATACTTCCTGCTTCTTCGATGAATATGGACAGCAAGTCTATTGGCTACTCTGTTGGGCTGGGTCCCAGGACTAACTAGCCTGGCATGGGCAGGCCACTGCTGATGGAGTCACAGGAGGACAGAGTCCAAACACACCCCTGAAATTGGCTGGGCACTCCGGATCTACCTGCAGGCTCTCCTTACCTGGATGAGGCCTGGTACAATCTCTGGCAGCAGCTGGGCCAGGGTTTCCTTGGATACCCTCTCAATCACCTTGGTCTGCATCTTGATGGCAGCCAGATTGATGGGGTAGTCGGCTGTCTGGATGATGGGACAGAGCACTTTGATGCACTGCTCTGGGCTGATGGAGGTGGCCAGCATGGATGCTGCCTCTTCAGCAGACCTTACCACCTAAACCACAAGGGACAAGAAGCAAAAACCGGCTTTCTTACATGTTCTGTGCACCTTCCCCACTAGCATGCAACGCTGTCCTTGGTGTCTGGGCATGCTCACTGTGGGAACATGTGACGAGTTGGGCTGGCAGAGAGCACCTACTGACTGACTTCCTAGGTGGAGGCTGGGGCTCTGGCCATGGCACAAGGTCCTGGGGAGGGGCCTTCTCTGGCTCTCCTTGCACATCCAGGGACATCATGGACCTGACCATGGAGCCAGGCCCTACCAGGCTGTACTCTTGGAGAGGCTGCTGGGGAATCAAGGGTCATTCAGTCCCGGGGTCTCCCGCCACCCCATCTCTCCTCCAGCTTTGGTGCCCCGGCATCGGGAGGTGGAAGCTGGGGAGATGAGGCCCCGACTCTCTGGGGAAGGGTGAGGACCCTGATGGAGCAGGTGTGCACCATGGCGGTGACCCCAGGAAGGCCCTCACCATAAAGCCTGCTTTCTGAGTCTCCAAGCCTACATGTGTCCCGGTCATGACCACGGCATTGTCACCAACCCCCTGCCTTCCTCTCTGCTCATCCTCTGCCTCTCTTCCCGTCTCCACATTTCCTCACCCTTCACACAACTGCTGACCCCCTGAGATTTTGTCCTAGGGCTCATTTCCCTTTCCAATCCCAATTTCTAGAGGGGTTGGCTCTACATATGACCTGCGCAGATTGGGGAGGCAGGCACACACTTTCCTGCAGGCTCTCCTGGGCCAGCAGAGCTGCCCCTGCAGCCTTGGCTGACTTGGGTCATCAAAGCTGAGCTTCAAATGAGAGCCAACGGTGAAAGGATCACAGATGGAGAGTGAGAGGGGATCGTCACATCCAACCCTCCCATCTGACAGAGGAGGAAATTGAGACTCAGACCTTCCTGATCCCAGGCCTAGGGCTCCAATGCCTCAGTTATACAGACATGGAAAAATCAGGTGTAGAAAGGCCCAGTGCTGGGGTACTGGACACAATCAATAGTCAGGTTAGTGTCCATCCCACTGCCGGCCAGGCCAGACCAGGGGCTGCTTCCTCCCTCTCGCGGGAGTTCATTTCTTGGCTGGTGGCAGGTGGGGCTTGATGTCAGGAGGTAACTGATGTGAACATTTTCATTTCATAGATGTGTGTGGCAGACTGAGGGGATGAGGCTGAGCTGGGAGGGGTCACAGGCCAAGGGACTTACCTCTTTATGCGGGTCCTTGTGGGCCTCGAGAGTCTTCATGATGGTTAGCTCAGCATAGTTTTTAAATCTGGCTGGTTGGTTTCTTAGGATTTCTCTTAGAACTCTTAGGGCCAAAGCCCTGACCGAGTGCTGAGAAGAAATGTTTGTTAGGGTTATTTAGGTGAAACCTTGAGCACACTGTACGAATGCAGACAGATGCCCCATGAGGACAGACTAGGCAGCCTCCATCCCACTTCCCCTGAAGGCCAGAATCTCTTCTATGGGGGGGAGGGAAGGGGACCTGGGCAGAGACACCAGACTCACTCTCTGCTGTGCTAGATGGAGACAAGGTGAAAACACCAGCCTCCAAACAGCCTGCTGTGGAGCCAGGGCAAATGAGGTGGCCAAGCGAAGGTTATCATTTAAGGAGCCAATCATGAGATCGGGCCAGGTGAAGGAGACCCTTCCCTCAGCAGGCTTCCATTTGTTTCCCGAGACCCTGGGTTGCACACAGCATCTTAACCCACACGCTCAGTGTGGGTATGGGGGCGATCGACTGCGCAGACACGGCCAAAAATCCTAAAGGGGCTGGGTTCCAGCCCCCTGGTACGGGGAGGGACTCTGATCACCTCTCTGTCCCCGAGCGTCTCGAGCAGTAAGAGCAGGATGGTTTTGAAGTGTTCGTCCCAGACCCCGAAAGCGTCTTCCTGTGTCAGCTTGAGGAGCTCACATAGTGCACCTTTTCTCTCTTCCACGCGCTCGTTGTGGTTGGACAGCTCCTTCAGCAGCTCAGCCACCAAGTCCGAGTGGTCCAGAGACAGGTCTGCAAGGGCAGGGGATTCTGTGGCTCAGCACCCAAACTACCCGAAGTCCCAGCTAACCTACTGTTACCAGGCCCCTTCTCTCGGCCCCACCCTGCCCTCACCATCAGGAAACTGGTCTGCATCGTCATCAAACATGGCTTCCTTCAAGGCTGACTTGTTGAAGGAGCTGACGCCATCAGAATAATTGTGGGGGTTGTAGTCCCGAGAGCGTGGGGAAGAGTGTGGAGGCATCGTGTTGAGCATGGAGGTCTTGTTGTCAAGAACTGCTCGGCCTGAGTCGAGGGCATCCCCTCCAGCGCGGGGGTCACTGCCCACCTGAATGGGCAGAAGAGAGATGATGTTTTACAAACCCTGGTGGCCCAAGGGTCCTCCTCCCAGACCAATCTATGGATCTGGCCTCCATGCTCTTCACACCAGTGATGCTATCATGGCAGAAAGGACGTTTGGGGCTCTGTCCAAGGGGCCTTGAATGACAGGACCAAACAAAAGTCAGGCCTGGGGGCACTTTAGGACCAGAGTTTAAATCCTGAGGCTGACCCTGGGTGAGTCACAACACCTCCCTTTCTCTGGGAAATGACAGTGCTGGACAAGGTGCCTGCCAAGGCCCCCCCCAACCCTAATGACTTGCACCCCAGCGTCTTCAGCTCCCATATTACAAAGGCAGATGAAGTCTAAAATGTGGCCCTGGGGCCAGGGATGCTGGAGGGAGAGGTCTGCACAGAGAACCCCGCTCCCCCCAGCCCCAGCCATTTAGGGTCAGGTTACAGCCTGTGACTCCTCACCAGCTCTCCATCGCTCTCCCTCTTGGGATCCCTCTTGACTGGCTCACTCATGTCCTCCTGGCTACGGAAGCTGAAGTTCTGGATGGCTTCTGTGACGCCTCTCAGAGAGCTGTAGATGTCCTCGGAGTTCATGTTCTCTGTGTCGTAGTCAAATGTGCTGTAAAAGACAGGTTCGGTCAGGCTCCACTGCTTCTGCCACAGGACGGCCTGGAAAACGGCAGTCTTCCAGAGTGCCCCACAGCCAGGAAGGGCAGGCAGCCACTGACCATGGGAACATTGCTGGGAGAAGGTAGGGAACATCCAGATCCATGTGGACACAAAAGGGGCAGAAGGCATCCAGCATTTGGCTGTCAAGTTTAGACAATCAGGGGGGAATGGGCCAGAAAACTCCAAAATGTTTTGCTTAAGTTCACAAGGGACCCAAGTTGGGAGGGATGACAAACAATGAATCCTGAGCCAGGCTGGACGTGGCCCGATGAATATGTGCCACACCACAGCACAAAGGTGCCCTCCCCCTACTTGAAGGGGCAGAGAAGGCACCAATAGAGACACTGTCTATCTTCTTCAGGATGTTCTTGAAGGTAAAGAACAAGGAGGATTCCCACTGTGAACTCAAGGAGTGGGCCCCACAAGCTGAGTCACCAGGCCTGGCTAACAATCAGATGCATTGGACCACTGCCTTCTCACCCTTTTGACTGGGGGGGTCTCAAGAGCCATCAAGGCTCAATCAAATGTCACTGGCTCCAGAATGGCCTAGTGGCCAGGGTTCATTCCCTGTCCCCCACCATTACCCTGAGTTCATTGGCAGGTCTCTGTGATCTGCCAGAGTCCAGCACAGTGAGGCCTGGTGCATGACCAGTGAATTCTACTTTCCCTCCCTCAAGAGGTACCACTGTGGTTTCAGCTTCAGGGGGTGGGGGGGTCCGGCACCCCCAGGCCAGGCCCCATCTGCTCTGCAGGAGCACTGTGTGACTCCAACGGCCAGAGTTTCCCGAGCTGCCCACCCCAAGGAGCAGGGACATCTCCTTACCTCGGTAACAGAGTGTTCTGGGCGGTGTTGGTGGGAGATGTCAGTGGACTGGACCAACCAGCTGGTGAGCGTGGAGCGGGCCGTGTCAAGGGACTCCCCACTGAACTCTAAGGGGAGAAGATGGTTAGCTATGCTGAGCCAGGCCCAGAGTCTGAGCCCTTGGCTTGAACTTTCTGCTTCTGTGCCCCTCATGCCCTCTGCTACCATCTTGTAGGTCACTCCCTCGGCCACCTCCCTTCCAAAGGGTGGATGACCTCTAGACCCCTCCCCAGATCCTCTCACTACAGCCTCTGCCTGGTCCCAACGCCCCCACCCTCTGTAGTTGCTTCTCACCCACATAACCCAAAGTGGCTGCAACCCTTTGTAAACATCACCCCCCATGGAGGTCACAAGGCGCCAATCTGGGGGGGGGGGCTGGGCCTTTTGCCAGTTTGCAGCAGCTCTAGCTACTCCCTGGCATTACCTGGTTGCCACTGCCTGTGTTCCGAAGGTGATTGTGAAGTAGTTTGGTAGCACCATCCTGAAAAGTTTTTGGTAAAGCTCCCAGCAGCATTGTAAACTCGGGAGTATTGAGTTCAAATAAGGAGATGAGCACTGCCTGAGCTGCCTGTAAAGAAGGGACCAAGGCTGGATCAAGGGAGAAGACTGCCTATGCAAACACCCACCCTGGGACCAGAGACCACATGGTGGGCTAGCCCAGACCCAGAGACCAGCATAGTGAGCTAGCCCACGCCCGGAGACTGGCAGGGTGACGTAGCTCACACCCAGAGACCAGTATAATGGCATGGTCAGCCTGCTACTACATCTTACAAGGTACGTTGGGCTGCCCAGGCTAGGATCCAGGCAGAAAACATGTCTCTGTCAGCCCAACAGACAGAAAAGAGGGTTGGGGAACAGAGATCACCTTTCCCACACACAGTCTTTCTCAGCAATTTTTCACTGTCACCACAGGCATTCACAGCCCTAGCTGCTGGTCCTACACCCCTCCCCCTGTGCCCCAGACAGGCCAAGATCAACCCAAAGGATGGTACAAGGAGGGAATGTGGGCAGGGCATGGCCAATGTCACGCCAGCTCCAAAGGACGTTCTGACTGTATTCAGAAGGCTGACGTGGAAATGGGCCATGCTGCATTCCAGTTGACATGGTTCGGATGCTGCCTGGCATGTTCAACTCTTCAGGAGATGGCCAGACCTGGCTTTGCTCTTCATCTTCTTCATCTGTGACAGGCCCTGCCAAAGGTGGCTCCAGAGGTTACAGGGAGCAAGTCCCTTGGGCCATGTTCAGAAGGGGAAAGTGCTTGATGGCCTGTGGCAGCTCCAAAGGTCATCGGGAGCTACCCCACCCCGAGACATGAGGAAGGTGCCCCTTGGAAGATCTTTGTGGCCAGGCTGTCCAGTCAGTTGACCCCCTCCTGATACCTGAGCCCCTTTCTCAGCCAGCCACACATGGTTCTCTCCAAAGAGCTTCTGTAGTGGGAAGCATTTATCCAGTTGGTTCACTAAACATGTGGTTTGTTCACACTCATGCAGGCATGTGCATACGTGCGCACACACATGCACACACACACACGCATCTACCATTTAAATCTCTTTCTCTCTTAGCCAGCAATAAACTGACAGATGGTTTCTGCTCAGTCTCCAGGATAGCTGGGAACTGTCCTCAAATGGACAGATGGTGGTCACATGGCCTCAAGGCAGGCAGTTCCTGCTTCAGACAAGGACCAGACTCTTATAAAGATCCAAGGAGGTCACAGGATGACGATTCAATACAAAATTATCTTTGGAAGAGACAAATGTAACCTCTCGTCCGAGCCTGGCCCAGCATGCAGCATGGGGGTCAGCTTGCATCAGCGGAGGATACATGCCCCTCCAGGAGCTCCAGGCCTCTTCTTCCTAGGATAGGTCTTACAGGGGTCTCCACCAAGGTAAGGGAGGACAGGTCATGGGTGCAGCTGCACATGTTCCCTGGAGGAAATCTTCTAGGCTCCGGACAGCAAGGCAATGGGCCGTGTTGGAATGGATGTCCCAAAGAGAGATGCGGGACAAGAAGCTGACAGATGATGGACTCCTGCAGCTCTGTCTGTGCAAGCTCAGTCAGCACCAAACCCTCTCGCTCGGGTCCCCTCCATGGAGGTCAGTGATCTTCACCTTGCGGATGTCATAGCCCTGACCTGCCCAAAGTCATCTTGCTCCCTTCCCCTAACTCTACCCACCAGATGACCAAGAGACTTATTGTTCATGGTTGGACCATGCCAATGTCTCAAAATGACAGTAATGTTCAAACACACACTCAAACTCAGAACTATTCTAATCTAACTGCCAGAGGAACCTTGACAGAATAGAGGCATGTGGCTCAGCAGGAGGACAGAGAATAATTCCTCAGCCTATCTCCCTACTCCTTCAGATGGTGATAAAAAGAAGAGTCAATGACAGAAAGCAGGTGAGCCAGCCCTACCCATCATCAGCACGTGGCTGGCCCACCCTAGGGAGGTCCTCCCAGAGACAAAGGCAGGCAGACCACGGTGGCAGAGCATGGCCGTCCTGAGGACAGAGATCTTTCTTTTGGAAGACCCACTTCTAGGGAAAAACAGCAAAACCTCTCAGCACAGTGAGAGATGTGTCATCCAAGACCCTCGTAGGAGGTCAGTGCCTATGGAGTGCATTGGGACAGCTCCCCACCTCTGAGCTATCCTTGCCTCCATCCTTCCTCTGACCACAACCCTCATGTGCCCAATAACCTCACAGCTCCTCCTAGGGCACAGGAAGGCACGCCTGCCCCTGAGGCTCACTGTAATGGGTGCCTTGGGATGCTGCCGTCCACAGCAAGACTGTCCTTGCCCCCCACGGTGGCTAAAGTGCCCCTCTCTGAGCTAGCTCACAGTCACTAGGCTGTCACTGAAAGCTCCTGCCTCCTTTTCCAGCTTTTCACACATTAATACATCCTTTCATGCCCTTGCCAGGGTCTGGGCCAAGGCCCCGATTCTCTACCATGCTGGCTTCTCAGGCATCTTCCCTGTGGCCAGCTATGGACCAGAGCACAGATAACCTTTCCCTGAAGAGCACCAAAGAAGGGTGTGTGCCTGGGGTCACTGACATCCAACCAGCGCATCCACTAAGGCCACTGGTGAGACTCTTGTGAAGGATCACAGGCCCACAACACACTGGAGGAAGGGGAGGGACTCCTGGCATGCCACGCTCCCTGAAGATGCTTTTACCAAGACACTGGTTGGGGTGGGCACACCCTAGAAAACTACCATATATGGGTCTGTCCATTACACTGCTGAAATGGAAATGTGCCACTCTTTCTGATAATAGCATTGGTACAGGGCCCACACTTTACCAATACAATCTCTCTGAATCCTCACAGCCACCCTGGGAGGGGCTGTTATTTGTGATCCCCATTTTACAGATGAGGAAATGGCAGCAGGTGGCAGTCCCATGTCTTGGCTGAGTGTGCCACAAAGCAGAGGCTGAAACTGGGCTCAGGTTTTCCTGAATCCAGTGGCGCCCCCAGCGGCCGAATGTTCCCCTCCAATCAATATACCTTCCGAACGTCAGAACTTTTGGGCTCCGTGGTCCAAGTAATGATCCTAGACACGGCCAGGCGTGTTTCGCTGGAGTTGACAAAATCTCCTGGATCCATCTGCTGTGCTAATGTTTCAATGTACTTGAGGATGGCAACTTTTACCTGCAAAGTCAGGAAGGGAGGGAAGAACATCTAGTTAGTGTGTGGCGGGAGGTGGCGTAGGGTCCATCCCTTTCAGAGAATCCATGTGCCAGCCCCTCCGAACCAGTGCAGGAGTTGGTCAGTCATCCCTGAACATCCTCAGAGTTACAAAAAGAAGTGAGACAAGAGGCCCCACACAGCCTGACTCATGTACACAGGACAAGTGGCCAAGGGGATGGGCCCCACGTGCCTCATACCTTCCTTCAGCTGGCCCCCTGAATCTCCCAGCCTTCTCTGTCTTATGGTGGGGGTCTCTAGGTACCTCCAAGCAGATTTTGTTAGAAGGGCCTTCTGGGGGAGCTGGGAGCATGCTCTGGGGCCTAGTGTTCACAGATGGAAAATCTTTGGAAAGAGCCCAACTTAATCAGAAGCAATTCAATTCCATCAATACTTACTATGAGCAAGGGGGGAACTAAGAGAGAGGGTTCAGAATGGGTACTTTAGTACATGGTAAAAGCTAGGGCTGAGGCCGGTTTTCTTCTGGGATTCTTAAGCAATTATTGAAAGACAAGGCTAAAAGATGTATGACAAATAGCTTCAACACTGGAAGAATTGTTGATGTAAATATGTAACTTCCCCAAGTTGGCGGCTTGAGAAGACCAGGACTACTTAAATGTGAAATTCAGAAATGCTTTAAAATAAAAATTGCTGTTCTGTAGACTCTATCCTTGAGATTTCCAAAATTTAAGAAGAGAAACTGATACGAAACAGACACAAAGGGACAAGTTAAGATGTGCTGACATGGAAGGAGAGAAGATTTATGTGGCGCCTACTTTATGCGCTGTGCTGGTGCTTTATCTCATTGGATCCGCACATGAATCCTGGGAGGTCAGTGTTGTTATCATACCTATTTTTAAGATGAGGAAACAGAGGCAAACAGAAGTGAACTGACTTGCCCAGGGTCATGTCTGAGGCTAAATGTGAACTCAGGTCTCCATGGCTCCAGGACCAGCATTCTCATCCTCAGAGCCACCTGGCTGTCTCCTGGATTTGTTCACATAAAAAGGATCCAATAGCCTCCCAGTGCTCCCTCTCTGACTAAGGCTCACGGCCACACCCTGTCCTCGGGATGAGGTGAACAAAGCAGCAAACACTCATCTCAACATTTACAGAAAGCCTAAATGCCAGAGGAAGAGTACAGGTCCTGAGGAGTTACGTGGAAGGTCTGTGTTACAACTCTGAACCCCAGAATCTCTTCCCCCACCCAGAGGGAGGGTTGGCCAGGTGCCAGCACTCACCCTGGGGATACCCCACAACACACTGGGGACACGGAAAACTTCTAAGTCCCCCATCTGAGCTGTCCAAGAGACCCGAGCCAACTTCAATACTTCAAGAAAGAGGCAACAAGGCCAGCCCAGACCTTCCCTCTAGGAGTCTGCCAAGGCTGATCTACAACAGGATGGAGGCTGGGAGAATGAATAAACAAAAAAAAAGAGAGAGGGTGCTGTCCCAAGAACTAAACCCAGAATAACAGAATGACTCCAAAACACCTATAAGCAAAGACTCTAAGAAAAACACAACATGGGCACAAGGTTAGCTAGAATTCTTGGAAGAGAACAATCATATTTTTTCAAGTGCTAACAATGTTTTAAAAAATCAAATGAGTATACCAGATGAAGAAATGTGAGGAGAAATGAAAACTATGAAATTGGAAAGAGGACAAGAGGTATCCCCAAAACAAACTCTCTGATGGACCAAAGAGAAGCTAATGATTCCATGAAACAAGAAATGAGAAGGCAAAGTGGAATGACTGAAAAAGCAGAAGAAAATATAAGATGTCAAATGACTGGGGGGGGGGCACGGAGCCAAGAATGCAGAGTAACACCATGCACTTTCTAGAGCGCTCCCGCCAAGCCCATCTAAATATCTGTAAAAAATGGCTCTAAACAAATTCTGGAACTGCAGAATCCACAGAATGATGGTATGTAGCAAATCTCTAGCCCAAGACAGCCTGGAAGGTTGCTGGGGAACATCTATTGCACCAGGCTGGGAGCAGAGTGCAGTTGAGCATGGGGGGTGAGTGCACAAAGGGGACCTGAGCAGGCCTTGGGAGGAACTGAATCTCTCACATCTGTGGTGGTTTCCAGAATTCATGCCCCCAAAATCCTGAGGATAAATTGGAATGTCAGTGAAAAAAGTCCATGGGACCAGTGCAGGAGAGCAGAATGGTCTGGCCCCAGTCCCTGGGCAGCAGAGGGTTGAGGGGGTGGAGGAACCTGCAGCAGCCCCAGCAGCAGCAGGGGCAGCTGCAACCACTATTTCTGGAGCTCTAGGCCCACAGATTGGGGGGGGGGATCAAGAGACTGACAGTAAACCCCCCACCCCCACTGGAAGCAGAACTACCTTGACAAAGAGCTCAAAAGTCAAGTAAATGACTGGGGAAATGAGCAAAAACCAGAAAAAGAATCAGACTATAGAATCTTACTTTGGTGACAAGGAAAACCAAAGCATGCAAAAAGAAGAAAACAAAGTCAAAGCTCCTTCATCTAAAGCCTCCAAGAAAAATATTAATTGGTCTCAAGCCATGGAAGAACTCAAAAAGGATTCTGAATATCAACTAAGAGAAGTAGAGCAAAAATTGGGAAGAAAAATGAAAGTGATGCAAGAAAATCAGGAAAAACGAGTCAACTGCTTGGTAAAGGAGCCCCCCAAAATGCTGAAGAAAATAACATTTTAAAAAACAGACTAACCCAAATGGCAAAAGAGATCTAAAAAGCCAATAAGGAGAAGAATGCCCTAAAAAGCAGAATTGGTCAGATGAAAAAGGAGGTCCAAAAGCTCAAAAATCAAGAAATTATAAAACAAAACCAAAGGAATGAAAAAATAGCAGACAATGTGAAATATCTCAGAAAAACAACTGACCTGGAAAATAGATCCAGGAGAGACAATTTAAAAATTATGGGACTACTTGAAAGCCATGATGAAAAAAGAAAAAGAGCCTGGACATCACCTTTCATGAAATTATCAAGGAAAACTGATATTCTTGAACCAGAGGGTTCTAGAACCCTCCTGAAAGAGATCACCTGATCACCTCCTGAAAGAGATTCCCAAAGAAAAACTCCTAGGAATATTGCAGCCAAATTCCAGAGTTCCCAGGTCAAGGAGAAAATATTGCAAGCAGCTAGAAAGAAACAATTTGAATATTGTGGAAATACAATCAGGATAACAAAAGATCTAGCAGCTTCTACATTAAGGGATCACAGGACTTGGAATATGATATTCCAGAAGTCAACGGAGCTATGATTAAAACTAAGAATCATCTATCCAGCAAAACTGAGTATAATACTTCAGGGGGAAAAAATAGGTATTCAATGAAATAGAGGACTTTCAAGCATTCTTGATGAAAAGACAAGAGATGAATAGAAAATCTGACTTTCAAACCCAAGAATCAAGAGAGGTATGAAAAGGTAAACAGGAAAGAGAAATCATAAAGGACTTACTAAAGTTGAACTGCTTACATTCCTACATGGAAAGATCATATTTGTAACTCTTGAGACTCTCGTCATTATTTGGGTAGTTGGAGGGATCATATACATATAGACAGAAGGCACAGGGTGAAATGAATGGGAAGGGATGATATCTAAAAAAATAAAATTAAGGAGTGAGAGGAATATACTGGGAGGAGAAAGGGAGAAATGGATGGGGCAAATAACCTCTCATAAAAGAGGCAAGAAAAAGCTTGGGAGGAGAAAAGGGAGGAGGTGAGAAGTAAAAAGTGAAGCTTACTCTCATCATATCTGGCTTAAGGAGGGAACAGGCACACTCAATTTGGTATGAAAATCTATCTCTCACTACAGGAAAGTGGGCGAGACAGGGGATAAGTGGGGTGTGGGGAGGATGATAGAAGGGAAGGCAAATGGGAGGAGGGAGTAATTACAAGTAGGCACTTTTGGGGAGGGACAAGGTCAAAAGAGAGAATAGAATAAATGGGGGGCAGGATAGGATGGAGGGAAATACAGTTAATCTTTTACAACATGATTTTTATGGGAGTCTTTTGCATAACTACACATGTATAACCTATAATGAATTGCTTGCCTTCTTAGTGGGAATGGGTGGGGAGGGAGGAAGGGAGAGAAACTGGAACTCAAAGTTTTAAAAACAAATGTTAAAAATTGTTTTTATATGCAACTGAGAAATAAGACATACAGGTAATGGGGCATAGAAATCTATCTTGCCCTATCAGAAAATACAGGAGATGAGGATAAAGAAAGGGAAGAGTGTGATAGAAGGGAGGGCCGATTGGGGAGGGTGTCATCAGAATGCATGGTCTCTTAGGATGGGAGGAGGGGAGAGATGGGGAAAAAATTTGGAACTCAAAATCTTGTGAAAACGAAATGTTTAAAACTAAAAATAAATTAATTAATTACAAAAAGATGTCAAATAACTGAAAAAGCAGAAGAAAATATAAGATGTCTCATAGCAAAAAAAAAAAAACAGTTGAAGGAGAGATAAATTTAGGAGTCTTTGCACTACCCAGAATTTGAGGGTCTACACAGCCTGCTTCGTGAAACCTTAAAAAAAACAACAAAAAGCAAAATAAACAAACCAAAAGCAACAACAAGATACCAAATCACCTCCTGAAAGCAACTCCAAAATGAAGACTCCCAGAAATGTCACAGCCAAAGTGCAGAGCTTCCAGGTCAAAGAGAAACGAAGGCCAGCTCATGTAAGACTGAGCAGCCATCATCACAGGGCAATGGAGAGCTTAGAATCTGTCATTACAGAAGACTAAGCATGTAGGTTTTCAACCAAGAATAAATTACATAACAAAACTAAATATAACCTTGTGGGGAAACAATGTTTGACCCTTTAATGAAATAAAGGGTAGCTAGGTGACACAGTCAAAAGAGTTCCAGGTCTGGAGTCAGGAAGACGAGTTCAAATCTGGACTCAGATACTTACTAGCTGTGTGACCCTGGGCAAGTCACTTCATCCTGTTTGCCTCAGTTTCCTCATCTGTAAAGTGAACTGGAGAAGGAAATGACAAAACACTCAAGTATCTTTGCCAAGAAAATCTCAAACAGATGTAATGGAATACTATTGTACTATGAGAAATGATGAACAGGAAGACTTCAGAGAGGCTTAGAAAGACTTATATGAACTGAGGCTGAGTGAAGGGAGCAGCAACAACCACAGCATGCAAGGAATTTTTCTGGTAGACTTAGTACTTCACTGCAATGCAAAGACTTAGAAAATTTCCAATGGACTGTTGAGGCAAAATGCCTTATATATCCAGAGAAAGAACTATGGAATTGGATCACAGATAGAAGCGGACCATTTTCTATTGTATTATGATTTGTTTTGTTTTGTTTTGTGTTATGGTTTCCGCCAATCATTTTAATTCTTCTATGCAATATATATTTAATAGGGATGTACCTGTAGAACCTATATAAGATTGTATTCTGTTTCAGGATGGGAGTGGAGAGGGAGGGGGAGGGAGGGGGAGGGAGGGAAAAGAAATCTAAGATATGTGGAAGTGATTGTCAAACACTGAAAACAAATAAAATAATTCAATTAAAAAAAAAAAACAGACCTCAAATAGGGTGGGGAAGAGTCAGACAGAACTCAAAACCAACTGAACAACCACAACGAAATAAAGAACTTTACTAAACATTACTGATAAAAGATTAAAACTAAGTAGAAACTTTGAAGTAAAAACAGAGGAGTCAAGAGAAGCATAAAAAGGTAAATATGAGAGATTATAAGGGAATATCAAGGCTAAATTGGCCCTTCAGAACCCTACTGTCATAATGGAAAATACCAAATTAGAAAGAGAGCTGAGGAGTGGTTGTATTCTGTTTTGACAATCTCACAAAAAGAATGGAAAGGATGTGGGAAAAGAATACAATTGAATGGGGGACAACAAAGGAGAGGAACCATGGGGAACATGATCTCCCATAACTGTGGTGCCCAAGTAGCAGTCTATACAAATAAGGAAGAGATGGAGGGAGCAAGTGACCCTTGAAACTCACTCTCATCTGAACTCGCAAAGGGAGGGAAGAACAGGCCAAAACATTGTTGGGTATAGAAATACTTTTACTCAACAAAGAAAGAGGAGAGAAAGTGCCAAAGGGAGAGGGAGGAAGGAAAGACGGAGGTTAGATTAAGGGAGAGAGGAGTCAACTTAAGCAAAACAAATTCTAACTAAGGAGGGTGAATTTCAAAGAGGGGTTTAAAAACCAAAAAAAAAAAAAAA
Organism: Potorous gilbertii; assembly: GCA_028658325.1. Classification (NCBI taxonomy): domain Eukaryota; kingdom Metazoa; phylum Chordata; class Mammalia; order Diprotodontia; family Potoroidae; genus Potorous; species Potorous gilbertii. Next base: position 561,357 of record CM053772.1, read on the forward strand.
GAGAGAGAGAGAGAGAAGGTATTACTGGGCCTTGGGTGAGGGATTACAAAGTGGAACTCAACAATATGCTGTTTACAAGAAACATACTTGAAATAAAAAGATGTATAGAGAGTTAAAAGAAGGAACTGAAGCAAAATCAATTGGGCTTCTGTAAAAAAAAAAAAGGCAGCAATCATGAGCAGAGGCAACATGATAGCAAAAATAGTTAAAAGATATAAACAGAGAAAACACATTTTGCTGACAGTGATTTAATATTAACACTACACATCTATGTAACAAACGGCATAACATCTAAATATTTAAAAGTTTCATTACAAGCAGAGACAATAAAGCTATAACAATGTGAGGGGAGGTGGCTCAGACTCAGACAAGTGCAACCAAAGAAATAAACCAAAAAGAAGTGAAGAGCTTGAATTGAATTTTAGAAAAGTTAAGACAGGCTAGAGCCTTGAGACGATGGAAGGGTAATGGAAAGTAGCATCCTTATTTCTCATCCAAAATTGACCTTGTGCAAGTGTATAAAAATCTCACAAAGTTAGCAAAGTATTAATGCATCTCTTGTGGAACACAGTGCAATAACAATTACGTTGAGTAAAAGACTATTAAAGAAAGAATCACAAATTAATTGGAAACTGAACAACTTAACTCTAAAGGACTGGGAGGTCAAGAACCAATTCAAGAAATTTTAGGTAATGTCATTAAAGACAATGGCAAAATTGAGAAAACATGCTGACGTTTCTGGCATGCAGCCCCTGGGGAACCTTTGCTTTAAATGAGGAGGGAGGTGAGGCGATTTCAGGGTTCTGAAGGAGGAGGGCACTGGGGCCGATTGCCCTCCTAGTCTAGTGTTTCCCACAAGGGGACACCTCAGACTCAATTGATCTAAGAACTGGCCTCATTCCCTTCCTTCCTATGGTCCAGAGCACTGTCTTCTCTGTCAATCAGGCTCATAACTGTGGCATTACCCTTGATTCCTCCCTCTCCTTCATTGGACATAACCAATCTACAGCCAAACCTTGTCAGATTTTTTCCTTCTCATGCTCACACAACCAACCTTACCAACTCTTTCCTTATAAAGGATTCAGGTGAAAGAGACAAAAAAAATTTTTTTTTCTTGCTATTACCTAATTTACATGCAAATCATACTAGGATCTCTTCTCCTTTATCAAGATTTACATAATCAGCTCCTTCCACAGAGTAGGGCAGCTTTTACAGATTCAAGGTGGGCTTTGCAACCAGGCGTGATACATTATCTGGATGGCTATGAAAAAACAACTGCATAATCCATATCTCGAAGATGCCAGTAGAGCTCTGGAGACATTCTCTCCAATGTACTTTTGATTGTTCACCACGTTCAAGCAAAAAGTTTTAAAAATATCGGGTCAAGTGTCCACAGTAAAACAAATGGAGCTCAGCTAACCTCACCTCTTCAGAAGTGATGACCTCTTTATACCCTTTGACTAGTGCAAAAAAACATCACAGAGAAGCATCTGTAGCAGACAAGAGAGGAGTTAGACTCATCAGGCTCCCCAAAAGCTGACCAGGTAGACAGGGAGGCCAAGATGGACCCTCCAACAAGAGACACTTTGCATCCAAATGGGGCAATGATATTGATCTTCATGGTCCTTAGGGCCAGGGAGGGTGGTGATCTTCTTCTGAATCCTATTAGCATCAGCCTGAGTACAGGACGGTGGCACTGGCTAAGGCAATACTGTTGATGTCAGTGACATCCTCTCTGATAAAGTAGAAGGCAGTTTCATGGACACTAGACGATTCCATACCAAAGAAAGGTGATTGGAAGAGAGTTTCCAGGCACTGATCCTTTCTGCCAAAGGGGGCACCTGACCTCAGGAAGAACCTAAGTCCCTTCTAGGGAAAAGTGCATTAACCACTTTTCACAATGTCACACATAATCTCCTCCTTGGTCATGGTTGTGAAGCTGTATCCTCTTCCAGTTGGGAATGTAATAGAAAGTCCATCAACAAATGAATGATAAAGCAGTTATGACAAACATGTGAATTGTGCCCTTATCCTCAAGAAGCTGATATCCTAATGGGGGAAAACCACACAAAGCCTCAAGATATAAGAAGAAGAAAGGAGCCTTTGGGGATGGTGGCCAGGATGTAAAGTAGAAGCCCAATCAAAGCTGTCTATTAGAGCCCAAGGTAGTTACAGGGTCAAAGTACTGGACTGTGTTGGGAGTGAGAAGGAGGAGCACCATCTGAGTCCTGGTGACATGTTTTGGGGGTGAGAGCTGGGAAGGGTTAAGGCCAATAAAGATTCAGAGAGAGTATAAACAGTCTTCCCAGATGGCCATAGTGTAGATCACAGCATCCCTGGAGGCCACTGCAAGACCAGTGATACAACCAAAAGCATATATAGACAACATGGGTTTCCTCCTCTATGGTGCTGTCTTCTTGGCCCATACCAATCATCACACCCAAATCTGGCCCCCCCCAAATGAATGGAAAGACATCCTGAGGGTACAGTCTTTTGCACTGCACTGCCAGTATTGAGGACAGTGATATGGTCAGCCACACAGGTGGAAACTCTTGAGAATCATGGGCCTGCTGCACCCAGGAGCTTAGGACTCCTTCACAAAACTCTCTGGATTCCTCTCAGCAGCTCCATTTGCACAGAAGGTGCTGGTGGCTGTCCACTGAGACCAGTCTTGAGAAGCTTCTCATCTAGCTGGCTCACAACACATGCTCAGGAGAGTCAAGAGACCCAGAGCCCTTAGCAGAAAGTTGTTTTCTCGCACCTGACCTTGCAGGAAACCCCCAAGATACTCAAGCAGCTGCTTCCTCCTCACAAGGTCCAGCTGCCCTTACTCTCCTACATCGCTCCAAGTGTGCAAGAACTGTCCTCCTTCAAGCCCTTGGAACACATCTCAATCCCCCCTCCCTTTTCAATCCTTCTTCTGATTTGTTTTCAAGGCAATGCTTCATGTTCCTTCCAGCCTAGAGAAGGGTATTCTCAGAGGCTCCATGGGGGAGGCCAGTCTCCCTCAGAATATGGACTTCTGGATGGAGGTTTCAGGCTTTTCCAGCTTCTAGAACCCTGCCAAGGGTTCCTCCTTTAAAGGATCTCTGATGTTCTTCCAGTGCTTGGCTACCTCTCCAAATGAACTGTCAATCACTGCTCTCAGCCACTAGCCTCCTCCTGGAGGACTCTAGCTTCACACTAAAACCCATGCAAAGAAAAATCCTTACTGAATCAATCTGAAAAGCAATGCCACAGTCAGGTCCCCTTGAGAAAGTTATTACATATAAAAAGTACTTTAATCAGTTCAGGAGAAGACAGACTGATAGACAACAGTGAAAGCAAGTAAGAGAAAAGTGACACAATCACTTCATGCTGCCAGCTGCCACTGACAGGGGGATTCCCAATATCAAAACATCGATGTACCTAAAGGCAGAGCAACTAAACTTATTGAGAAGGAGATAAAATGGACAGCAAAAAGAACTAAGAAAAACTCGACAATGACAGGAAATTTCTAAAACTCTTTAGCTGAATGTAATAAAATGGACAAATGCTAATTGACAAAATAAGACGGAAGCATGTTGTGAAGCAACAGGCTGGGCTATGCTAACGTCTACAGACAAAGCCTAAGGAGCTGAGGAAAGGGTGCTGTTTCTAACACACATGGAAGACTTATGAAAGATCACATAGATAAACCACACTGAGGGATTATGATGGGAAATAGGGTCAAAAGAGACAGGCCTGGAAGGAAACCCCACCCATCCACCCCCTCCACCCCTCAATAACTCCATAGTGCCTGGACTCAAAAACAAACGATTCAAACAGCGCATTATATTAAAGGTCATAACAATTTAAATGCAGCACACGCAGGATGCAGCCCAAGCGGTCCTCAGAGGCAAACTCCAATTCCTGAAGAAGGTGTTAGCAGGAAAGATCAGAAGAGAATGAGCGGAGCTGGTAGTTAAAGACATTAGTAAATGAACTCACAATACCCCGCCCCCCTCCCCAAAGCCGGTTTCAGGCACAAAAGGCTCTAAAGCGCAAGAGAGAAACGTCTTTAAAATGTCAGTGGCCTGGACTGTAAACTGGGGCATAGGAAGTAATGGCTCCTCCTCTGAATTTGGGCCACCAGAAACACCTGTATAGAAAGTCATTTGTGCTCCTGAATGGGGTGGGTGCAGCATGGCACACACCCAATCAGTGAAGCGTCACTGTGGGGGAGGAGCACCTCCCTCGGAATGGGGGGCATTGCATGCTCAAAATTCTTTGCCCAGTTAGTTAGCAGGCAAAGCAAACTTTCTTGGAGTATGGGGGCAGGGGAGCGTCAGCAATGCAGACAAAAACCTTAGAGCTCCCAGGGGAAGAGCGCAGCTGGTCCCGCAGAGTGGGCTGGACTGCCTGAAAGTTTATAAAAACAAAATCCACCAAATGAAACATCTTTTCATATTGAGAGTGGACAGATCAATCTCTTTATGGAGATGTCTTGTTCTGGGTTCTTACCTTTAAGCTCGGCGTCTGGGTCTGATCCACAGTGAACCTCATCAGAATGTTGAACTGAAGGTCATTGGGGAAAGACTCTCTGGAAGAAAAGGGCACCAAGTGAGACCAGAGCCACCACCAAGGAACACGAACTGATGGTGGGCACAGCAACGACAACTTTGATCCTTACTTAACTGCAGCAGATCTGACTGTTAACCCAAGTGTCTATGATCCGAGTCCTCAGCTACAGGTCTAAGCAGAACCCAAAGGCTAAAAAGCTAAAACCAAATGGGGAACTCTGAGGCAGGCAGGTGGCTTCTCCCAGAACCCAAAGGTGTCAAGAAGCAGCACATTTGGGGACCTCTGGTCATGTGCCTTGGGAGTTCAAAATCAGAGTCCACAGGTCCACTCTAAAACCTCTCCTGTTCCAGGGGAGGAACCAGGTAGCCTTTAGGACTGCACCAAGATGAATATCATTCGCACTGAGCCTCACTCAGTGACTCTGGCAACAAGCCTAGTTAGTGGTCTAGACCAGACCAGTCTGGACCGCTCCAGGATGGCCACAGAACATAGATGGCAGCATCTCCCTCTCAGATGATATGAGTGCCCAGGAGTTTTAGGCAGAAAGAGGCAACTTTTACCAAGTACTTCAATCTGCCATGAATCTCTGGTCTTCTCAATGTGGATATTCTTATCAATGGTGCACATTGCAATTCACCCATATCTTCTAGAAGAGCTAATGAAAGAAATTAAATGATCTCTGAGCTTTCCTCAGGACTGGTGGGGTGATTGGAAGAGTATCTTATTTAAAAAACTGGCAAAAACAGGAGGGTGGGATGAGGGCAGCATTGTACACTAGAGGCACATTCTTATGTGGAAGCCCGGAAATGAGAGGGGGAACGATGGTGCGTGATGGTCAATGGAAGGAGAAAGAGAAGTGATCTTATCATTGACTATACTCAAAATCACCTGGAAGTTTGGAAAACAGACTCCAAGTCTAGTTCAGAAATGATACAGAAAGGAAGGAGGACTTCAGTGTCTCTTTACCAAAGGCAGAGTAGGTAGAAATTTCTTGCCTTGTCACAATGATGGTTTAATTCTTCAAAAGGTAAGAGAAACCAACAAAAAGAAACTATTCTGGCTCTGATTCTCAGAAATAGGAAGGAACTTGGGTGGTAAAAATGATGGGGATGGGCAGGGTGGGGAAGAGAGTGAATATTCCCTTCTTGAGTCTGATAGAAGCGAGGGAGGCTGGGCATAGTCTGACATGAGTGCAACTTCTGGGGTAGCAGGCTTCCAAGGATGCTATACAATTTTAGAGGTGGGAGGGCCAGGAAGGATGGGAAACTCATGGGTGAAATTCCAGAAAAGGGGCAATGCCTTCAGTAAGGAGGAAAAGCTGAGTCATCTGAAGAAAACAAGCCATCAGAGGTGGGGCTCCAAGAAGGATGGGGGGAAATGGGCAAGGTCAATGACAAGTGAGGAGAACCAGCTGCTCCACTTTTATTTTGCTTCTCTTTTTCCCAGGGCCCTTGCACTGGAAAGAACAGAACTATGGTGGCGTATACTGGCTGAAGAGACTGGCAGCTCCGCACCATCACTGAAGATGGGCCAGTGCTGTCCTGAACAAACAGGGACAAAGCAGAGTCTGCATGCAGGAGAGCAACAAGATTCAATTGGATTCTGGGATTAGCGAGCCACAGAGATAAGGAGAGAAGTGAAGCTCACAAAGCTGGCTCAGTCGCAGCTTGGCCTGTTAGAAGAGAGCACTGGACTTTAGAAAACACCTATTTTTTACTCAACTATCACTGTAAAAAAAGATGGAGAGACAGGCTAGAGAATATGATGAGAGGGATTTGGGACAGGATGAACAGACACTGGAATGATCACTGTGACGGAGTCAACACCAGGCTGGCGGGGCGTCTCCAGGGCAGCTTGGCCCTGTGCTGCTGAACAGTGTCTCAATAACTTCGTTCAAGACAAGCTTCAAGCTGTTACAAATCTGGAAAGGGCAGTTCCCACCCTGAAGACCGAGTCAGGATGCAAAGAGTTGACAAGCTAGCTAGAGCACGAGGCTGGATCTAAAAAGATGAAATCTAATGAAATAAATCTTGTAAGGTATGTCTTGGATTTAAAAAAGATAAAACAGAATAAAGCAAAGCAAAAAGCAGCTTCAAGCATAAGACATGTTTAGAAAGCAGATGGATGCAGAAGACCTGGAAGCAATAACGGATGACTAGCTCCCATGAATCAACATGGCAACATAGCTTTCCAAGAGCTGATGGGACTTGAGGCTGTCTTGGTCAGATGATACCAAACAATTAGGAATCCTTGGCACCAGCATTTAGGAAGGATACTGATAAGCTGAAGTGTGTTTAAAGGAAGACAGGCAGGAGGGTCAAGTCCCTTGGAAGGCTGTCATATGGCAGCCTGGGAGTGGTGGGGGAAGGTACATGGGCATCCAAATTCTTAGAGAAGAAGTTAGGGGAGTTACTGGAAGAAATAGAAAACAGAACTGTATTAGTGGGAAACCTCAACCGCTCCCTCTCAGAACTGGATAAATATAGCCACAAAATAAACAAGAAGGAAGTTTAAGTATTTTATTTCCTCTTCTGTTGACCTGAGCAATTTGTATTTTCTGTAAATATATCCATTTCCCTGAGATTATCAGATTCATTTGCATTCAGTTGGGCAAAATACCTCCTAACTGTTGTTTTCATTTCCTCTTCCCTGGTTTTAAATTCACCTTTTTTTTCATTTTTGATATGGTAATTTGGTTTTATTTTTTTAAATCAAATTAGCCAAGGATTTATTTTTTTTCATGAAACCAGCTCTTAATATTATTTATTAGTTCAATAGTTTTCTTAATTTCCATTTCATTAATGTTTGATTTTTCAGATTTTCTAATTTGATTTAATTGGGATTTCTAATTACTTGTTTTTCTAGCTTTTTTTTCAGTTGCATGCCCAATTCATTCATCTCCTCTTCCTGTATTTTATTCACGTAAGCATTTAGAGATATAAAGTTTCCCCTAAAAACTAAAGACTGTATCCCATAAGTTTTGGTATGTTGTCTCATCATTGTCATTCTCTTGGATGAAGCGATTGATTGTTTCTGTGATAAGTTGTTTGAACCATTCATTCTTTAGGATAGATCATTTGGTTTCCAATTAATTTTTGACTTGTCTTTCCTTGGCCCATTATTACATGTAATTTTTATTACATCATGTTCTGAAAAGAATACATTTAATATTTCTGCCTTAATGCACTGAATTCTGAGGTTTCCATACCCTAGTACATGGTCAATTTTTGTGCCATGTACCACTGAGAAAAACGGTTTATTCCTTTCTAGTCCCATTCAATTTTCTATAGAGTTTTATCTTACTTTTCTAAGGTTTAATTCACCTCCTTAACTTCCTTCTTGTTTATTTTGTGGCTAGATTTATCCAGTTCTGAGAGGGAGCGGTTGACGTTTCCCACTAGTACAATTTTGTTTTCTGTTTCTTCCAGTAACTCCCCTAACTTCTTCTCTAAGAATTTGGATGCTATCCTACTTGGTGCCACCCCTCCCAGTGTGTTTGGTCTATTTATGGTTTTTCTTTTCTATTAAAGGCACCATCCTCACGAATACTTTTAAAGAGGCCTATTCACTGAATGGGTATTACCTCACTTTAAGTGAGTACCTGAAAAGGCCTTAGCCTAAAAGGCCAAGGTCTCCCATTGTATCCTGGGCCATCTCCAATCATCCTGATGAATATCTGTTCATTGGATCCAGATGGTTCTGGAGGAGAAGATAAGGCTGGTGATCTTGCACAGCCCTCCCTCACTCAAGGTGGAGTCCAGTACAAGTCATGTCATCATTTCTCTGATGTCACAGTCCTCTTTGAAAACGAAGGACGAACACAACAACCACTTCCCTAGGCCCTGGTGGTCTCTTCCCCTTAGGACAATGGAATTACCTGAATCGCAGAGCCTGCTTCTTTTGCTTAACAAGGCCCTCTTCTCCCAGCTCTCCCCTGCTCCCCAACCCCCCCTCCATACCTCTCTGCCTGTTCTCACAGATGCTAGGGACTCCCTTCCTTCACTGTCCTGACCACAGGGTCCCAACCTTGTGGGGAGCTGCTTTCTCTCCCCCCAATACTGCCAACGGAGGCATTTTATCTCCTTCACTTTTCTGCCAGGCCCAAGCAGCTGCTCAGCCCAGCTAATGAATCTGCATGCCCTTTGCCCCTCTTGTTAGGCCTCCTCCTCCTCTCAGGTTTAACCACAGCTCTCTGCTCCTAAGCCACCTTGGCCAGTTTGACATTTATCCTCTTCTACCACCTCCTGGTCTAAGCCACATCCAATTGCTCTTTGTCCCATACTTTGCCTTCCACCAAAAGGTCTGTGGGCTGTTTCCCTTCCCTTCCAACTTGGGGGATCCCTGGCTCCCTCCAAAGCTCACCTCTGTCCCCAAATGATCTTGTACCAACTTATCCACAAACATGCTGTATCGCCTAACTCAGGTCCAGGCACAGAGCCTGAGATGAGTGTGCCTGGCATGGGACTCTCTCTTTTTCCTGGTCTCCCCAAGTGCCTGCCACGGAACAGACGTTCAGCCAGCACTTGGCAGAGAACCTACTAAATCATTGGGACTCATCTGGATTCCAAAGTTCTCTATGAGATGTCCACAAAATCCTGTGAGTCTTACCTTCATTCTGGAAACCCAAGGGATATGCTCCAAGCCACAGAGGCACTAAGCTACAGGGCAGAACCCTGAACCCCAGGTCTTGCATTCAGACTCAAGGTTCTTTCAGATGCCCATTTTAGCTCATCTCCCCATAAACTAGTCTTACACCAAATGGTCACATTACCAAAAGGATGGGCCCTATTGCTAAGATTAACAAATGGAACCCATCAGAATTATCTGAAATTAACTCAGAGAATTTCATCTCAAGAAGGGCTCCCTCCAGGTCACACTCAGAATGGCCCAGACCCTGGCTGGCCATCCTAGAGGGCATTACCTGGTGATATCCAGGGCTTTCTGAACTTTGGCCTGGACAGACCCAAGCAGATCTGCACCCATTTTCTTCAGCAGCTGAGTCAGCAACACGAAGAGCCAATCCTGAAGGTCATCTTTATGTACTTGGAGGAAGTCCACCAGGGTTTCCAGAAACATGCTGAAGACCTACAGTTGGCAGAGATGAGGACGATGAGGAAAGAAAAGGTGAGGGGAGGAGGACACACTGACCCTCAGGACGCAACTCAAAACGGAACCAGGAAGGAACAAAGGAACCAGAGGCAGACGAGGCAGTGATTGGCAGCCAAGCAGGAAAACAATCTGTCTTGCTTTTCATTGGGCTCTGCGATAGAAGAGGACACCTCGCACATGGCCCGACTTCGGCAGAACTCGGACAATTAACTTCTAGTCCATGCAGTATCACTCGAGAAAGGAAACCTTGCCATGATGGCTGACACACCTAAGGCCCCAGGCTGCGGTGGTCAGGGACAGTGAGGGCAGGCCTCTGGTGGACTCCTGCGGACTCAGCCCAAGTTGGATGACAGTGACTGGACAGGCCAAGATGGAACCCATTCGGGGTCTTCCTAGCAATGACAGCAGCCTGCCTGCCATCAAAGGCTGGTGACCAGGAGGTGACAAGGGTGATCTGGGCTGGACAAGTTGGCCTCAAGGACTTTATGACAAGCACATTTCAACCACATTCAGCTTGGGGTGGGGGACGGAAAGAGAGAGGGTTTTGAAAGAATATTGTAGCAGACAACTGCACATTTAGTCCTGAGTCAACAGTATGTAATTATCTGGCAAGGACAAGAGAGAAAATAGGCCAATTTCAGATTTTCTGGTGTACGTGAACATTCACGTTATTAATTTTTACAACCAACCCAAAGGAATGTCTAGACAGCCTCTAGACTAGCCAAATATATTAGAAAAAATGTCTAATGCCCAAGATCAAACACTCTAATTTCTAATAAAGGAAACGTTCCCTGGCACTGGGTATGCTTGCAGAAAAGGATCCCCTTGTCATTACATATGAGGCTGATAACATAACACGTGCTGCCCCATAAGACCATTTATTTAAACTGGTGGTAGCAGAACGAGGAATAATCTAAACTGGTAAAATGTTTAGCCAAACAAGACCTTACAGAGAATCTGGAGAAATCAGCTTTAATGAGAGTTCTCTTCTGTTTAGCACGTGCCAGACTCCAGATGAATTAATGAGGACACTGCTCCCTTGGAAGAGGCTTAAGTCCAGTGTTTGGAAGACGGATGGCATGGGTTTTTCATTGGTTGATCTCTGACTATGGTATCAATGTGGGCATGTAAGTAACTCCTCCCCTAGTGCTTCAAAACCTTTGCACTGTGGAGGGTGTGTGCACCAGACATTGGCTTAACCCACCCCAAGTGGAGAGCCTCTTCCAGACAATCCCCACAACCCTCACCAGGAGACGTCGGCACACACAGATGACACCAAAAGTGAACACCACCCTGGGTGCCTCTTCTTGGTCCTTTGGGAACAAAGGAAGGCATTTCCAAAATTGTCCTCCCAAACTTGCCTTTGCTCCTGAAGCCATGACATGCAGGGAGTACCCAGCCAGGGGTTAGCAAGTAAGACCTGAGTTCAAATCTGGCATAAGATACCTACTAGTTGTGTGACCTTGGGCAAGTCCCTGCACCGCCATCTGTCTCCTCATTTCTAGGAGGAGAAAATGCGATCCAAATTGTAAAGTGCTTGGCAGAGTCTGTGTCCTGTACGTAAAAGGAGTTTAATAAATACTTGTCTTCCTTCCTTCTCCTTGATTCCTGAGAGCTTTCTGCCTTTGTGGGGCTGAAGTATGTAAGAATACACTGCTCTTTGCACAAAGCCTGAGCTTCTACTATTGTGCCCACAGCTGCTGGATTCTGGGGCGGTTCCAATCAGATCCCGAATACCAAGTGCCATTTTTGAGAAGATACTGGCGTGCACCCTGGTTTGAGAACTCTCCATGGACAGAGTCTTCGAGGAGATAAGGAAACAAGCATTTTTAAGTGTCTACTGTGTACCAGGCACTGTGGAGGAGGGTGCTCACATTATCCTTGTTTTACAGAGGAAGAAATGGAGGCAGAAAGAAGATGCCATCACTAGTGTCTGAGGTCACACCTGTCCTTCCTCCTCCAGGGCCTTCAGGTGGTGCTTGGAGGCCAGGCAATCCAAGGCACTTCTGTACCCTCACTGTTCTTCCTAAAATCAAGCGCATGCCTCTGGATGGGGCCTGACCACAGGGAGCAGAATAGAAGACTGGGGCAGACCACCATGTCGCTGATTTTTTCCACAGGATCTCCTTCTGCCATGCCTGTCTTGATCTTCTGAAACAGAAGTTGAACTCTCCATGGATCCCTACTTGACTCCTTCCCCTTAAATGCAACCCAAACAGAAAAAAGAGGGCCACAGATCTGTCGAGAAGGCACCCTGCGGGGGGGGGGGGGGGGG
>CM053772.1:580143-640080 GCA_028658325.1 Potorous gilbertii
GAGCAGAGAGGGGAGAGAGACAGAGACAGAGAGAAACAGAGCAGAGAGGGGAGAGCTGGAGTCAGAGACAGAGAGGGGAGAGAGACAGAGACAGAGAGAAACAGAGCAGAGAGCAGAGAGAGACAAGAGACAGAGAGGGGAGATAGAGCAGAGACAGAGAGAAACAGAGCAGAGAGGGGAGAGAGACAGAGACAGAGAGGGGAGAGATACAGAGACAGAGAGGGGAAAGAGACAGAGCCAGAGAGAAACAGAGCAGAGAGGGGAGAGAGACAGAGACAGAGAGGGGAGAGCCTGAGTCAGAGACAGAGAGAGGCCTTCATAAACCCTGAAAGGCAACATTGTGTGCCTAGGACAGACCAAGCTTTGGGGAACATACAGAGTTCAGTAAAGAGAGGACAGCTGACCCTTAACTAAAGAAGGACTCAGACAGAGAGTCCAGACTCTGCAGGTGGCCATCAGCCATGCTTGCTCTCTGGGAGGCTTCTTGGTGGGGGGTCTCCCTAGGGTAGCACCCACAGGTGCGCCAGCCTAGCACATGTTGGAGAGAAGGTGAAAAAGGTTTGGGCCCAAAGCCAGACTGCTCTCTATCCACATAAGGAGGATGTCCTGAGGCCCTGGTGTTGATGAGGCTTCTTCAAGCTCTCAGGTGATATCAATGTGATCCCCATTTTACAGATGAGAAAACAGAGGTTTGTGCGCCATCCCCCAGGCTCCCTGCGCAGTCCATGCTCAAAGGCAGTGTTCCTGACTCTGGGGAGTCAAGGAATCCCTTACCTCAGCGTCCGCTGACTCCGGAGCAGGCTCTGAAGGCCCAGCAAGCCTTCCTTCCTCTCTGACCAGTTGGAGCTGGCGCAGCGGTTCAGCACCTCGGCCACGTCCTCCGTCTGCCGCATGTAGGTGGGGATGCTGCCATTCCGGGAGCTGTAGGAGCGCTCAGAGCAGGCACTCGAGGCGTCGCTGTTGGCATCATCGTCTGAGTACATGCCACCACCATAGAGCTCATACCGCCTGCGAGCGGGCTTTTTCTGGGCATAGCAGGGCATAGTGTGAGGAGATGTATGTGTGGGGAGGAGGGACAACTGGCCATCCCCATGCCCCTACATGCCAAGGCTCTTCTGATGGCCAGAGGATAGAGCTTGCTCCCCAGGGCACCTCCTTCATCCCTGCTCCCTCTCCCTGAGGACTGAGTCCAGGGCCTGGCCTGCATCCATGCCCTGACACACTCCAGCCCCCTGCCCCTCAACAGCAAAGTGGGCTCACAGCCGCACCATTTCTGTAAGTCTGATTGGGCTGACCCAAGAAATTCACTCTTGGCCTTCCAAGTCAGAGCAGTAAGCAAACCTGAAAAGTTTCCTCTAGAGAATGAGTGGGGAACCTGTGGCCTTGAGGACACATGTGGCCTTCTAGGTCTTCACGTGTGGTCCTGACTGAATCTAAACTTCACAGAACAAATTCCCCTTCATAAAAGGATCTGTTCTGTAAAACTTGAACTCAGTCAAAAGACTGCACCCAAGGATCTTGAGGCTGCTGCTTCCCTACCCTGCTCTAGACTCTCTAAGAGGGGTTGGGGGACCCTTCATGCAGACAAAACAGGTGGACGGTTGTGGCACTAAGTCTGTGTTGATATGAGACCTGTGGATGGCAAATCCACAAAACTTCCATGAACTAAAGTCACGAGAGTCACTCGCAGTAAGTTCTGCCCCCATAAAGCATGTGACATGAGAACCAAGCCACACATTCTGAGGGTCATGAGGCTGAGCTGTTCCATCACTAACAGCCCCTCAAGCTGATGGATTTCCCATCTGTTTCCCCAATCTGCCTGTGGAGCAGGAATGGGGCCAGGCCCCAAAGGCCAAGAGACGTTAGTGCCCGACTCCCTCCTGGCTTTCAATCTCTCTCTGGGTCTCCATTCTCAAGTCTACGGCTCCGATCCTGCCTGTGCACCCAGGGTGACCTGACTTGCACATCTCCTTTCTTGTCAGAGAACTAGCTGAGAGTGTGGTGTATGGATACAGCACGAAAGGAGAGAAAACAGCGATTCATCTACCTTGGTCCGCATGTCTCCTAAGAGCTGAGAGCAGTGAATTATCAAAGAGAAAAATGGAGAACAGTGAGAAGATATCCATCTTAGCCCTCCCTTCTTTCAAGAACATCTGGTTTCCCAATACAGGGCCAGCCCCTGGGGAGGCCAGGGAGCCACAGCAAACAGCTCACTGAACAAGGAAGCATTTTCTAAAGTATAACAGGGTTGGGTTGGTTGGCTGGTGACCAGGGGATGGCAGGACATCTCCCTCCCATTGGATGCCAAGGACACTCCAGCAAAGACTCTGTGGTCCCCTTGGGACACGTGTGCTCTATGACCCAATGGGGCAAAGGAAGGACAGTGTGAGTGTTGGAGGCATGCAAGAGAAGAGGGACTCTTCTCATTTCCCCCAAGGAGACGTGTGCACATTTCCCAAAGTGGTCACACTGAGAAGAGGTTAAAGCAGGCTTTGGGTTGGCCAATGAGGTGACAAAAACACTGTTTAAAACCAAAATGAAACTTGTCCTAAACAAAATCCTGACAGGGTGTGAGAAATCCTGACAGGGTGTGAGAAAATGAGGGTCCCCTCAGACACTCTGCCCCTGGGGTCTGTGCCCAGGTGAGATTCTGGCTGCTTCTGAGAGGGGAACCTTTGCCCTCCTTTTCCAACAAGCTCAGGAGATTTTCTTTTTTCCCTTTAGGAGTAACTGAAACTGCCCCCAGAGAACAGCCCATCCCCATCAGGTTCAATGAAAGGCCATGCCTGCTTTGGTAGGAGATGGAGTGGGGCGGGGGGGAGCTCCTCAAGCATCAGAATAACTAAGAGGGAAATAAGATGTGTGCTTACCAAAGCATCAGCGACCGCTTCCTCCACATCAGAGCCTGTGTTCAGGACGCGCATGGCGCTGACGGAGGATGACAGGCGACTGGACTGACTGATCCCATAGCCTGCCCCTGCCATGACAGAAGGAAGCCAAGTGTCACATGTGCCCTGGGCCAGGTCGCAGGGTTTGAAAGACCATGGGATGGACAAGAAGCAAAGTAAAAATGAGAGAGCAACAGCGGTTCAAATGGAGACACTGGAGAACTATCTGGGCCAGAAGCTGCAGCCCACTCTGGGCTGTCCCAGCCTGGCCTTGTCTCAGAGCTGCCAAGGCTCCTTTGGGAAGCTCAGATCTGGCATGGTTCAGATTTCTCTAACCCAGGCCGAGTGCCTGATGCCATGTGAAGCGCTGTTGACAGTGGTGAAACGGAGTACCCCAATGGGAGGCCGCCCTGGAGGGGATGGAAGCAAGTGAGTGTGCACACGCATGGGCGTGTGCGTGCATGTGTGCATGGGTGTGTTCAAAGCAAGCACATAAAATGGATCACAAACATATATCTCAATGTTAGAAAATGACATGCAAGGGAAAAACCAAGAGTCTAAACATGACAGGACAGAAAACAAGAGAGGGAGAGGGACCCCGAGAAGGCAGTGCCACAAATGACCACTCTATGTGGGGGGATTCTCTAGCGCAAGGACTGGATGGAAATCAGTCAATCAGGGTTTGGGTAAAAGGGGGTGGATGATTCAACGGAAACGCAGTTAGAACAAAAGCAAGATGGCGGCAGAGCCGAGAGCCGAGGGTACTCATCCTTCACCTGCGGCCCCGCAGACATCGGGGGTGTAGAGGGCACCTGTCGATCTGGAGTGATGCCTGGAAGCTGGAATAACAGGACCACACAAAGCCTGCCTGTTATCATGGAAATGGAGCAGGGGCTACGCGAGCAAGCGAGGGAGCGAGCTAGCTAGTGGGCTTGGGGGGGCCCAAGACACATGTCGTGCTGCCCCAGAGCAGAGGCTCTCTGTCCACGGACATGCTGATGCAAAACCAAAGGAGGCTTCGGATTGGGGAGGAGAAGGAAGGCAGAGGACGGGTGGGAAGGGAGGACAGGCCCAGGCCCCTCCCTCCAGAGAGGTTTTCCTGAAATGCTTTCCCTGCTCTACCCTGGGTGGGCATTTACTTTGAGAAGAGGCATTTCCCACAAAATCCAGGCTATTGTCCTGAAACAGATCTGGACGCAACCCTACAAAATGTTTGTTCTGAAAATACTGCAACAAATACGGGGACAAGTGCATCAGGCAGCGCTCTGAACTTCGCACTGGAAAAAGAGGCACATGTTCATTTGCTATTTTTCCCATTAGCTCTGTGACCCAAAAGGCAAAATGAGGCAAGAAAATTGAAGAAGGCTGAATTTTAAAAAAAAGAGTATGTGGAATTTAATTTGCAAGGAAAAAGTAGGAAATCTTTATTTCACTAAACAGCCAAATTTCACTCAAGAACCCAAAAGCCAAAGGCTATTTTCTGTAGATGAATTCAGATGAAAATCAGATTACATTTCTCCCAGGCTCTGGACAAGGATCATGGAGCCACATGTTGCTCCAGGGCTCAGGCCATAAGGAAGAAGCCTCCACCACCACTCAGTGGCTTGCTCCTTCCCCAGACCTCGACACAAAGGGCTCTGAATGAGAAAGATGACGAGGGGCCACAGGGAAGATGCAGTTTCTTGGCTAGGTTTGAAAACTCAACCCATGGGCACAGTGGCAGCGCAGCAGGGAGGCTGCCGCTGTAGGCGCAGCTCTCCTCCAGGTGGGCTGAGAGCCCTTGTTTGCTAAACTCTAACCCTAAATGCCCCACTCACTGCATGGCTCTGCCTAACCTTAACCCTAAGTGTGCTGCTGCAGGCACAGCTCTCCTCCACGTGGGCCCAAAGGCCCTTGTCCATTTAACCCAATCCTAACCCACCTACACCAATCCCTGGTCCTAATTGCTCGCAGGAAGTGTCCAGGGCAGCAGGAAAGGAGCAGAGTTAGCATGTCCTTCAGATCCAGAAGCCAGAAAAGAGCAGAGCTCAGGAGGCTCAGAAGGGGCCTCCCCACACAGCACCCCAGAAGGATAACAAATCCTGCTAACACTTGTTGAGGAAGAGAAAACATAGGAAAAGGAAACCACTTCTTTCTATCACAATTCAAATTCAGAAGTCACAAAAGAATTAGGAAAGCCATGGGTGCCTGGTACCCAAAGAACCAATCCTATTTTGGCAGGACTGGCCAGCTCGCACCAGTCTATACTCTGAGTCAGGGAGGGAGGTTCCCGGGTTAGGGTTAGAATGGAGGAGCTCACCCACCTCCTCCTGGGGCTTCTGGAGCCTGTGAGTAGAAGGACATGGAAGATGGGTACAAGAAAGTGCCAGCATGGGCAGGAACCAACTAAAGAGGGGAATGTTGGTTGTGTTAATAGCAATTGTGGGATTTTAGACCCCAAATGTCTGAGAGGAGAAATCTGGAGGGAGTGAATGGGGAGCTCTGCTTAGGCCACCCTGATTCCCATCTGAAGCTTTTTTCATGCGTGTGTGCATACACACATGCACACACTTCCAGTACACTTTCTTGCCCCTTCCTAACACCATTTCCCTTCTCCCCTGACTGTGATGGAAAGTAGTCATGGTGGTCAGCAGACCTACACCATCACATGTCTGGCCAGTGTGGGTGAAGGCAATGCCATGGGTGTCCCTGTGTCCCTGAAGTTGCTTCTCTCAGGAGAGACAGCATTAGAGCTGAGCTCCAGTTGCCCCTGGGGCCTCAGGAGTGTTCAAACCCTCACTCACAGTCAGAACTGGCTGGCTCCCTCAGTCTGCGAGGACCCCCAGGCTGGAGCCTTCACAGTACCTTGGATGCAGCACTTTCCACATGCCCAGAGACACTTAGTCACACTCTTCTATAACTTACTAGAGGGCAGGGGAAGACCAGAGCCATTGACTTGCTAAGGATCATGCAGGGAGCTGCGAGCAGGATGGTATTCAAGGCCTCCCTCATGGCAAAGTTCTGAATAATGACTGACTACGTCACGAAATGGAAATCAAGGTGGTCCATCAGGGCTTAACCATCCATCTGGGGCAGCAGAGGGCAGGATAGTCACCAGAAAATCCTGGACAACTGGCTTTCCTCCACAGCCCAGAGATGCACACAAGGCCTCAGGAAAGACCTTGGGCTTCCTCGGGGACCATCAGCACTGAGCAGAGAGGGGAAAGGGAGAGGACAAGCAGTGCCGCTATGGGCCACACCCTGACGAGGCAATGGGAGACGGATGAGACGAGGTGAGGAAGGGCAGAACAAACCATGCCTCCATGCGGGTCTCAGTACTCACCTAGGGGCTGGAAAGAGCGAACCGGACTCGTGTCTCTGCTACTCTCCCGACTGGCTTCGCGACTGCAGCCCTGACTCACGCTGGGGCGAGGGATGCGGCTGCCTCGCGCTGCACCCACAGACCAGCATGAGGGGATGGGGGAATATAAGAAAAGATGCTCTTTAGTAGGTGGCCTCTAACCAACTCCTCTCTGCTAAGGGGGAACCCTTTCAAGGCCAACAACCCATCCCTCAGGGCCTCTGGTAGCACCTAGGAAAGGGCTCCTCGCCATGCCATGGCACGGTCATCTCTGTCCAAAGTCTGCATAGGAGCATCTAGCTTTGAGCAGCACCTAGAAAGGAATGCCTGTGTGTATTGGAAGGAAGAAAAGAGGAAAAACTGGACTGTTTTCAATAAAATGAAATGTCACTGGACAAACATTTCCCATGATAAACCCAAGACAAAGCTTGCCCGGTTGGGGCATTGTGACGTTTTTCATTGCTTAATTTAAAGGTGAGCAGGTATATGGTCTGCTTCCAAAAAAACATTTAAAATCCTGATCAAGGCAAGAAGACCACAGAAATGATCACAAAAATACAAAGAAATCCAGTGGATCACACAGGACCTCAGGAGGATGCTGGGCCCGGGAGCCCCAGGGGGACATGCAAGTGAGCCTGAACGGGCCAGAGGTCACACAGGTGAGTCTTACCTACAGAGAGGCGAGAAGGGCTGGCCTCTCGACTACAGCCCTGGCTCCGAGGGATCTTGCTTCGTTTCTGGGCTGATGCAGGACTGACCAACATTCTCTGAACTCCTGAGCTCATGGTAGAGAGTGTGGTGCTGGGTAAAACTCTTCCAGGGGACCCGGAACGACTGCCAGCTAAACAGCAGAAAACAAAAGATTAAGGGAATGCTGGGAAGAGGTGATAAAAACCTGAAAACAGTTTCAAAGGTGGTAGGAAATTATGGGAGGATAAGTGGGATGATCCAAGAAAGAAGAGATGAGATGCTAACCAGACTCAGCCGTTGGAGGCGAGGAAGCCAAAGGGCTTCTGGGAGCAACGCCCAGGAGCCTCGATCATCCGATGACAGTAAAAAGCCACCTCATATCTACATTTAGAAAGCTGTTCTAAGGGTCGTGGGCAGGGGTCATGTAGAAAGGCTCAGAGGGAAGAGTAAGAGCCCATAGAGGGCAGCAGAGTCTGGCCATTCAGGAGGCTAGAGAAGGGACATGTGCATCAGGGGTCTCTGAGGAGGCACCAAGGGAATTCTCACTAAGACAGAGCAGAAAAGCTGCCGTTCAGCCTCTGCTCAAAGCCCTGCAAGAAGGGTGACCCGTTCTACTCTGGGACAGCTCTCCTCCCCTGCCCCCATCTCTCAGGCCTGCCTACTGGGGCCCAAGAGTCTGAGCCTTCCTCTAAAGGAAAACCCTTCCATGACAGCTTCCCAGCTCCTGTGAAACTTCTCTTTGGCTGCTCAGACATTTCCTGTTCCTTTGGCCAGTCCAAGTCCTGCGTCATGCAGGTCCTCTCTATTGCACATGCTGCTCCCAAGGAAGACTGAGGCTGGTGGGGCTTGTCCCCTTCTGAGCACGACCAGGGTTGATCTAGTCTTAGAGGCCTAACTCAGGCCTCTGTCAATAGGGCCTACGTCAGTCCAAGAATTTACCTCTACAACACCCTGTGCCCTTGGCTACCAAGATCCTTTGGGATTCAGGTTGTCATCCACTCTTAGCGCTACTAAACAGTAATTGTTTCTCTTCTACCCAGGAACCCTGATGGTCTTCCTTACCAAGTTTGATTTTTTGTTTTTGATTCCAGGGGCCATCCCTTGAGTAACTACTTAAAGAAGTCTATTTGTTGAATGAGTGTATCTCACTCCAAGTGAGAATGTGCTTAAGACCTTAGCCTGAAAGGGCCAGGGTCTCCCGTTGCATCCTGGGCCATCTCCAGTCATCCTGGTGAATATCAGGCCACTGGACCCAGATGGCTCAGGAGAAGAAGGTGAGGTTGGTGACCTTGCCCAGCCCTCCCTCCCTCACTCAAATCAAAGTCAACTGCAAGTCATGTCATCATCTTGATGTCATAGTGCTCTGAGAATGAAGGACAATCACAACAACAAACCATCTGCAAACTGGCCCTGGGTTCCCTTCTAGCTGGGGTCTTTATCCAACTAGCCTCAGTCCAAGCATGGCTTCCCCAGGAGACCCCCTGCTAGGCTAATGGTAAGAAGAGGAGTCTGGTTGCCCAAAGAAGTCCATGTTCACATGTGAGAGAGTTACCAACTGTCTCCCTAATGACTCATTCAAGCACTTTCCCAGGATCTAAGTCCAGATCCCAGATGGAGGTCTGCAGACTCACTCTCCCTCCCCCTCCTTCCTCTCTCCCTCTCTCTTTTCTCTCACTCCCTTTTCCTCTTGCCTCTCTCTCCTCTCTTCCCTTCTCTTCTCTCCCTCCCTTTCTCTCCCCTTCTCTTCTCTTTCTCTCTCTCCCCCTACCTCCCCCTTCTCTCTCACCCCTCCTCCCCCCAAATTGGGCTACTGTCTATTCTGCAGTTTCATGCAGCCCCTCCTGTTTTCTATGATCTTTCAGCCATCATGGACACTGATCAGCGAGCACCTTTGAAACCTGAGGGTCCAGTCCATCCAGGCTGTGGACGTGAATTCTTCAAGGGCATATGATGGGGCCAAGACCTAACAGCACTGACATGATGCTGTGCTAAGTGCTTTACAACTACGAGCTCATGCGACCCTCCCTACAGCTCTGCGAGGGAGGAGCCAGCATGATTCCCACTCTACAGCAGAGGAAACTGAGGTAGGCAGTGTTGGTTCAGTGGCAGGCCCATAGCAACAGCTAGGAGGACGTGTCTGAGGCTGGGCCTGAACTTAGGTCTCCCCAACTCTAGGTGTGCCCGCTGGGCATAGGGGCACTCCTGATGCAACATCCCCTTACTTACATCAGGCACTGACTTTCTGCTGCTCATTTTTGTTCCCAAGATCATTCCCTTTATGGAGAAAACAGATGCAAAAAGTGTGAGGAGCAGCCATGGCCCTATGCTCAGAGTCCTGAGCTTCCCCTCCACTCCAGGGAACAGAAGCTTGCCCTTCTTCTGCACCCCTGCCTTTCACTACCTTGGGGCACAGGGTGAGGTGGGGAATGAGCAGGCTACAAGTGGTCTTCTCACCTTAGCCTTAGCAGCTTAATCTCTTTTGGCTTGATTTGAAAGATCCCTGGCGAAAATGTCATTAATAGCCATTTCTGACCAAGAATATGGCCAGCCTGACCTATCATCTGGTCAGCTGGTCAGCTGGTCAACTTCTCACTTCATTTATCTTGTCCCATCCTTGGCCTTCAACGAGCTCCCAAGACTTCCTAAATGCTTCAAAGGCTTTTAGAGTTCCTTCTGGGGGTGTCATCTGGGAAGGGGATAAAGGTCATCCTCACTGGATAAATCTCTGAGCAGGGCAGGGCCCAATACTGGAGGGAAAGCTGGGAGGTGAGACACTCACTGGCAGGCCCCTCCATCTCCATGTCTTCCCACAATTCCTGCCCTGGCCAGCTCCAGTCTCCTCGAACTGGTCCTCAGTCCCCTTCTGTGCTCTCCAATGGGCCCAGAAAGGAGAAAGTGCTCTCCAAATTGTCCTCAATTTCTCCTGTATCTGGGAAAATTTCTTCCCAGTTAAGTCAACATCTGCCTAATTCCCCTGGTTCTACCTCATCCAATCCCCTACAGGATTCTCTTCTTCTCGATCTACTCAGGTTCTTTCTCCCTCCTCACCTCCTTTCCCTACAATCTCTTCCATGGAAGCAGGAAGTACCTGCAGCTCTCAATTCTGAGATCTTAAATTGCTGGTAAATAACATGTGAAGTCACAAACTGCCTTTTCCAAGGCCCCAAGCAGGTTGAAATGCAGTCCAGTCTACACCTTGGGGGTTGGTCCTAAATTCTTCGCATTTTACACGGTACCCCCAATGCCACCAACTGTCCCTGAACAGACAGATTCTAGAGTCACTGAAGATGAGGCCACAGCAGCCCCACAAGAAAGGAATCCCCTCCCAGACAAGCAGTGATTCTGAGAAGGCTCCTCTCACAGCGTTCCCTCCTGACAGAGGCCTCCAGGAGGGGGTCTTCCACTTGATGTCAGAACTCACTCACACACACACACACACAGAGTCGGTGGACCCTTTCCGCCCTCACCCCCTGTGCCACAGGCACACAATGCTAGTATCTCATGGAGTTTGATAAGCACAGCCTAAGGGGATGCAAACTGGACAAGTGAGGTGTGAGACACAGGGCAGACTGTGAAGTCACAAATGGCTCTATTCAGCAGAGATACCACCAGGCAGAAGCTTCTGGAGTCCAGACCCATTCCAAGAACAGAGCAGACATTCTCTGTGTTTGGCCCTGGTGGGAGTCTCCCCTGCCCCACAAACAGCCCCAGGGCAGCTGATGCAACAAGTGACTGCAGTAAAAATATCTAAACTTGTCCCCTCAGAGAGCCAAGGCTCCTGTTCCTCCAACTTTGCATCAATCCCAAGAACAGCAAAAAGGGGAAAAGGAAGGCAGAGTAGGAGCTCCTTCAATCCACTCTCCCCTCCCACCTTCTGCCTTGTCCACAAGCTGGCTGTGAGTGGGGGCAGAATCCTGCCTCTGTTGGCCAGAAGTCTCACACCAAGTCAGTTGAGGGACATGGGATTGAGGGGCAGGTGCTGGAGTGGGGGCCAGTTCTGGGGCAACCATCCTAGAAGCTTTAGTGACAGGACCCCAGGTCAGAAGGAGCAAGCACAAAAGATGGGGCTACTGCGCGGGCTCCTCAGACTGAGGCTTGACCACAAGGGAGGGCCAGAGCTTCTGCTGAATAGAGCACTCTCTGGGGGATGTGAATGGGTGATGGAAAAATGCATGCGCACATCCAGGCCGCGGGTTCTTACCGCCCATAGGGTTAGCCGACTGTGATCCTTAGCGGGCGTGAAGGGGAGGGAGCAGAAGCAGAGCAGATTCAACACAAAGAGCAAACAGAAAGAGGAATGCTTCAGTAATTCACACCAGAGAAGAGGCCGAACCACCAAAGCAGCGCTCACCCCGGCCTCACACAGCGTCCCAGGCGATACAAGGCACGGGGACCTGAGCCACAGAAGCCAGCCTCCCTGCTTCAGAATCCTCCCAATGGCCAACCTGAGCAGCTTCAAAAGGATGAAGGCAGCTGGTGGGCACTGGATGGACTTGTTCTTTGGCGTGGTGGTAGTCACAGTCAAATGAGGTTTCAAGATTTCACAACGGAAAAAGCCCAATCCCAATGAACAAGTTTCCATCAGTGAGAATGGGGGCCCTGAACCCAAACAAAGTGACCACAAAGGGAGCAGTGGGGCTGGAGTGCGGATCCACCCCACCCCCAGCCCGGAAGTCTTCTCCCTCCCCTCCTCTTTTGCTGATCTGGGGCAACGATCAATCATAACACACACCTGCTTTGATCCAAGAGATCTGATGGGATTTTTCTTAATGGTGACAAAAAAATATGGAAAAATCAAGCATTACACTCAAGTGGAATGGGAGAGCAGAAACTCATGCATCAATGACCATGTATCACAGTAAGGCATATTCCCTAACGGTCAAAGAAACCAGAAATCTCCTCAAATCCAGATTCCCAAGGCTCAGCTGCTGCTGGCTGTGAGGCTTTGTGGGACTGGTTTTTAATGTCAGAGAAGGGCTACTCCACAGGAACAGGGCCTGAACTCCCCTCATGGCCCCAGCTCCCTCCCCTGACGCAGGGGCTGTCTGGGGAGGCTGAGGTTCCCTTCCATGGCTTTTCTTCTGGTCTCCTTCCCATGCTCCTTCAGTAAAGGAGGGCAGGAACCCTTTCTTCAGGTCATTCATCAGGTTATGTGTGATCGGCACCGATAGGGGCTCATTTTCTGGACTGAAGAGGTTCTTGTAGACAGCAAGGTCACCAGCTTGGCTTTCTAAGGGTATCTCTGGCTCTCTATCCCCTAGCAAGGACCTTACACATACAGAGCAGGGGTTCAGGAGCAGAACCTGGGCCATCTAAATGAACATGTGCTACTGACACCTGGTCTCCTCAAGCCTGGGGGGGCAGCAGAATCTACTGGAATCTACTCTACATCTGTTCTGCTCCAGGAGATTGTAAATGACCCCCTCAGGTTTAAGTGAGTACAGATTTTGGATGGGGAAGTGATTGGGCCTCAGTTTCCTCACCTGTAAAATGAGGCAGTTGGTCCTGGCTGGCTACCTGGAATTTGAATTCTTATTCCTAGTAATTTTTCTTCCTGAATGCTAAAAAGGAAACCCTTCAACCACGTAAAAAGTTGAATAGTCTCAGTCTACAGCAGAGACTCTTGTGAGCTTGTTCATAAAAAAGTGATAAACATGTTTCTATATAACTGTCTTTTTCATAATCCTACATCATTACTTGAAATATTCAATACCAGGATTGTGAGAAGGGAAGCCCTAGCAGATTCAGGACACCAACACAGTGAAACATGCCTAGCTGGAGATTAGCCCTGTTGCTATCTGCAGACAAACCCTACCCTGGATGCCAGAGATGGGAAGGGCCACTGGAAATCCCCTGGAGGGAAGGTAGTGGGAATATTGCCTCGAACACCTGAAGGAAATTTGGAATGCCATCCGAAGGCCCTCATGCTTCAGGATGGCAGAGGAAATCCTTGGGAATTTACAATTTTGGTGGTAATCACCAAGTAAGTGATGAATGAATGTATTATTCAGAAAGGGCTGCAGACATGTTCCCTTTGGATTAGCAATGCCTCCACGAAAAAGAGGAAAATCATGGCAATGGTGACCTCTTCTGGCACACAGTAGGCCCTTAGTAAATGCTTCTTCCTCCCACCCCTCCTCCCCCTTCCTATGAAGAAATGGAGGCAGCACATACCTGCCTGCAGTTCGAACCAGAAACAAGGTACTGTGGCAGCAGATTCTGAGGGAGGACAAGGAGAAATCACTTTGTGTGTGTTCATCTTTTCACCCACGTCAGAGGCTGATGATCAGCTAAGATGACGCGGGCAGGGGAAGGGGATGTAGAGCAGGGGCAACAAAGGGAAGGGGAAAGAGGGGTCCTGTCAATGACTCGGTCCTAACAACAAGCCCACACCACACAACAACACAGAAGAGGGATCACACATGCACCACCACTACGCCACGCCGCGCTGGGAAAGTACCTTCATTTTTGTCAGGTGATGACAGACCTAAGATACAGAACAACAACTCAGTAGGCAGCCTTTCTCTGGCAAAAAGCTTGGCCAGAACCCACGCCTCTCTTGGACAGTGCCTGGCCCATAGGCCAGAGCAAGAGTGATACGTACGCTGAGACTGAGAGACCATCTTCGTCCGGCTGCGCCCTCGGGAATCCGCCTTGGAATTGGCCGTGGCCACCACCGCCGTAGAAAGCTTGGATCTCATGCGACCTGAGAGAGGAAATCTTTGTTATTTGGCCATGTAGTTCCTTGTAGGACCTTAAGAAAGGCTAAGGTCACCATTTTCTACAGATCTGGAAGCTTGTTGTGACTACCACTGAGGTGCCTGTCTAAAATCTTTACTTCTCAGATGAGTTTAGGTGAATATTTGCTGTGACTAAACACTAAAACGGAATTATGCACTGCCAAATGGATGCATCTGGACACCATGTTTGAAATGGAAAAATCATGAAGAGACTCCCATGACAAAGGCCTATAAACCGGCACTGGGCTGACTGAACTGTCTCATTTCCCCCTCACAAATTCACATGAACGTTCTCCTTCACAGCACCCTGGCCTCCCTTCCTTCTTGGGAAGGGCCTGGGGACTCTCACTGGCTGTCCACAGCTGTCTGACTGATGCCAGAAGGCAACAACGTTTTTCTTCCTTTATGGGAGGAGCCTGACTAGGTCAGAGACCCTCTTTCAAGTAGGCATCCTTGTCCTTCACTGCATGGGGTGTGGGTCCCCCATGGAAGTGGCCTGTGCTTGCATGCTCTGAGAGGAGCTGGGCATGGGCTCTGCCTTCTACCATACCCTGATGGCTATAACTTGACCTATACAGGTCCCTTCTCTTTGCCCCTCTTGGCAGTAGGACTGAGGGCATCTCTTCTCCAACTGACTTGAGAGTAACTGATTCTCTTCCCCCAACCCCTTAAGTCTCAGTGGGCTGTAATGGGGGCTACCACGCTGTACCTTTGGGCCACATATCAACTTAGAAAATGACATATTAACAACATCAATGTTTTATCATATTTTTATTTATTTTGTTAAATATTTCCTAATTATATTCTGACTAGGTTCACACTATACTTGACAGTGTTATGGGCCATGTTTCTGACTTGAACTAAATGTCAGAACCCCCAAGGAGAGTACATTGACAAGGAACTTTTCTTAGGATGCTAAAAACTGGCCAATCTCCTTTTTTCTTAAGCCTCATAGTCCTGAAAAGACTCCTGTGGCTTGGGGACAGACACATGGGGTGCCCCTGGCTGGTGCTGGACACGGAAACTGGGAGAAAAAGAAACACGTGGAACTGAAAGGAGAAAGGGAGGACACAAGAGCAGAAAGCAACAGGCCAGAGAAAAGGGCCGAGTGGCACGAGGAGCAGACTGGAGGCCAACCCCAGTGGTGTGCGGATTTCCAGCCCCTGTTGATAAGGTACTCCAGAAGTAGTCTGAGTCCCGACAGAGTGGGAGCATGAGAAGAGATGATCCATGGGGACCATCACTTCAGCTCAATGCAAACATGCTCAATGCCTGGACCAGACCAGGGAGATGTGCTTCTAGAACAGCCTGAATAGGGAGAGCCAAGCACTAGGTGAGGGACTGTCCCAACACTAACTAGAGGCCCCCACTAACTCTAACCACCTGCCAGTGGTTCTAAGCCTCAATGAGGTCATCACAGACAGCGGCACACGGCTGCCCAAAGCAAGGGCAGGTTCACATCAAAGACAAAAGTAAAATATGAAGTATTTGACTGGGAAACGTACAGGCCATCAACCCAATTTGGTACTTGATATGGTTAAACATGTAAAACAACGATGCTTAAGCAGTCCATGGTTTCCGGGGATACAAATAAAAATCTCAGGCAAAGTGATGGCCCTTCCCTGCAAACACACACATACCAATGCACACGCATGTACATGTATGTGCACACACACATACATGTACACACACATATACAGAACAAGTAAAAAAGCCAGTGAAGAATTAGTATGAAACCTCTGAGAGATGGTCTTAGTTTGCCTTGAAAATGAATGGGCATGTTACGGTAAAGGGTTCTCTAAGCTAGCAAAGACGGGTAGGATTCTTACCGTCTTCAGAAGCCGTCCCTAAACAGGAAAAATAAAACAACAAAGACATTTCAACCACTTCTACAATACAGTCTTTTAGAGAGATGTGACACTTGGGCAAAGACAGTCTTCCTGGGCTGTTCAGGGCTACTTGGGGCCACGGGGGGCCAGCCAGGCAGGGAGAAGGAAGCCTGGGAACAAGGGATGTCCACATCTGAATCGGTTTCATTTCAGATGGCAACAGAAGCCGAAAAGGTTCTGGGGGCAGATGGTGACCCAGACCTCAGAGATGGTGCCTCCCTCGCTGACCATAACCAAAGAGGGCGGAGGGTTTGGGGGGTGGCCTCCTCTCCCATCTCCGGTGGTCAGAGCAGGGACCATCAGAGACGGCTGAGGACTTCGCTGGTTTCCCTGTCTTGGCGCATGGGGCTCTGATCAACTCAGGCTCAACTCCCCAACATGTGACCAAGGGCCTATCATGACCCTACTACTATGATCTACACTGCATTTGCAGCAGACGAGGCAGTATGATATTAGAAAACCCTTGTTCAAATTAAGTGGACATCGAGAAACCAAAGGATCCCTCATTCGGGACTACAAAATAAAAATGAATATCCAGCTAAGAGTCATAACATGTGCATTCTTGGGGCTTTTGCTATTCTCCTAAATTTAAGACTTTGAGTCACGTTAGAAACAAGGACAGTCCCCTATTTTTGAAAAAGCAGCAAAGCAACCCAGGTGGACAGCACTCACAAAGTCCCTGAATTTACAGAGGATGAGCCATTGGCTTCCTGGGACTTAGGAACCTGGACTCCACTCTACACACAGCTTCAGAGAGAGCGGGGCCAGAAGACCCCCAAGGTCTTTCCAAGCCTAAGGACTCAAAGCAACTTCCACTCCAGGACTCATGACAAAGAACAGACAGTCTCACTTGACCTTTCCCAAGAACACACATTTTTTATATGAAGTCTAACATTGCATAAAAACCCAAGAAGGATGCAAGTGGTGGCGGGGCTGGTCTCAGGAAAGCCCAGTGTGGACAATGAGAGATCTTTCCCAACCAAGTAGGGCTAAAGGAACATTTCAGAACTGGGAGAGGCAGGGATAGAACGCATGAAGCACCCTCTCTCTGAGCACCCACAAAGCCACCTGGCTTTGGTTTGAGGGTCAAACAGAAGAAAGCGCTTACCATCCGTCTTGTCCGATGCATCCTCTTTGGCAAACAAGTAAGCAAAAAACAAAGGAGAGCTTGGTGGGTTAAGGGAAAAGCTCAAGGTACACGTCAGACATTTTCCTCCCAGATGCCTCTCCTGACCCGGCCTTGCTTCTCCAAGGGAAGGGGAGGGGTTAAGGCCTGCAGACCTACTGGGTTCTTGGCCAGGAGTAAGGCTACAAAGAGTGGTACCAGAGGAGCATCTGGGAAGGCAAATGGAAACAATGTCCGTGATAACCCTAACCCTGAATGCTCTCTGTCTGTCTTCTCCTCTTCTAAGCCCCTTCCCTTGGCCCAGGGCTGATTCACACCAGTGCTACTCTGAACATCAATTTCTCCTCCAAGATGGTGCTCTCTAGTCAGAAGGCCTGCAAGCCCTCATCCCCTGGCATCTAACTTTGAGAAGGAACTTTCCCCTCGTTTGCTATGGCACACTATGTAAAATTCCAATGTAAAGTAGTCTAAATGAACAAATTTGAGGGAGGAATTTGAGAGGAAAATTGTTTTTACGTTACTTGTGACTCAGCTACAAGTTTATTGTGAATGAAAGTGACCAAACACACCCCTCATTAACCATCATAACTGCACACATGCATGCCCACACAGGAACACATGTGAACACAGGAGATCACATTTCTCTCTCCAAAGGAAGGGACTCCTTGACAGGTCTTGGAGTGCCCGGAGAGGCTGGACAAAGGGAAGCCGAGTGGTGTCCGCCACAGGAGGAGAGCAAGGCTGGGGGTCTGAGGGCCGTGAGATATGTCCTTCCCTGGCCTTGCCCAAGAGTTCAAGACCAAGAAAACTGGACAAGTATGGAAAAAAGTTAGAAAATGGAGGGACTGCTGGAGTCCTGAGTGTGCTGTATGTTTCTGAAGCTTTCACTCTGAAAATACTCCAGCCATGAAACGTTTTGAATTCTACACCCCCAACAGGCTCCTGTGGCAGTTGCAGCAGCAGCAACAGGTGCCATCTTGGCTCCAAAGCCCAAGGGCAGCAGAGGAGGCAGTGTGGGACAAGAGCAGACACTTTGTAGTCAGAACTCACCCCTTCTGCCTCACTGATATAGAGAAAGATAAACTCAGTGCTAAAGGACAAAGCTTGGGAATGAATGAACGGGGGAGTTCAGAGTGGGCTTTGTAAAAACTCGACCCACCCAATGCACTCATGTGCACTCTCTCATTCTCTCTCTTACCTAGAGAAGCATAAGACCCAGGGGTGAGGGCACCAGGACCGAGGCGCCCACTGCTGCTGCTCCCTGCCTGCCCAGCAACATGGCGGGCCTTGGCCCCTGCAGCCGTATTCACATCGATGTCACTGTGGGACCGCTGAAGACTTCCAGGACTGCCTGTTGTTTTACCACCACTGGAAGACACTGGTGGAAAAGGAACAAAACCATGTGATGATTGGCAGGGGAGGGAGGGAAGAGTTCTTTAAACCCACCTTTGATCACCAAGACAAAGCCCACCCAGCGCCAATGCCTCACCTCTCCCAGGGCCGGCCGAGGTGCTCCCTGCAGACCATTTGGAGGAGAATGGGCGGCTGGAAGAGAGAAAGGGAGTCTGTCACTGAAGGGCAAGAAGGAGAGAGGGCTTTTGTCCAGGACAGACACACTCAAGGTGCTGCGTCCATGGGACTGAGAAAATGGAACCAGGATCTGGGATTCCCTGACAAAAAGCCCTCCACCACAAGTGAGGATGCCAGCCTGCCCTCAAGATCCTTCATACACAGACCCCAGAGAGGTGCTTGTGAGTCTTGAAGGATGATGGGGAGCTCAGCCCCCATGGGGGCAGTCTTTGGGGAGGAGGTCACACAGAGGCCACAGGCATGGCTACCACATGGGATTCCTCCTCTTCATCGGGAGGGTTAGACCTCGTCATAGAGGCATGAGCCCTGCCTCTGCCTTGGCCTTCCTCTCCCACTATTTGCCAGAATACAGGTGTGGGTTTTCCATTCTCTAAACCAGCCCCTTTTCTGTCCCCCCTTTCCTGCCAGACTCCTGGAAGAGGGCTATCTACACCTGCTATCTCCATATCCTCATGATCCCCTGCTAGTGCCCCCTAGAGACTCAGAAAATGAGTTATGGGAAGAGAAGAACGAGGAACTCTGAAGGAAGGAGGTGGCAGGTGACAGTGGGGACACCCATGACACCTGCTGACCCTCCCCTAGTAGGTGGGGAGACTGGGGGCAGAGGGAAGAGGACCTGGGGGAAAAGAGGGCTGGGGAAACCTGAGACAAAGTCCACATTTGGCCCAAATGAGCAGCTGGAGGGGGGAGGGGTAGACGGCAAAACAGCAGGAAAGAAGGCGCAGCCTCCAAGTCATCTCTACCACCAGGACCACTGCAATGGATCCTGGGTGCAAGGGGCTAAGAGAATCCCTGTTTAGCAGGCGAGGAGCTGTTAAGTGTCCTCCTCAGGGTCCCACAATTTCAAGGGACTGTCTAAGGGGCCCAGAGTGCCTCTGGCAGCTGCCAGGAGTGGCAACATGTGGTGGGCCCTTGAGGGCTGGGTCCCAGGGCCATGTCACATGATGCCCAGCACACCAGGGATTCCTGGCTGGGGCAGGTGACCTTGTCAGGTCCTGTACACAGCACCCAGCTCACTCGCCTGGCTTGCTTCCCACACTCACTTGAGGCTCTCCTGGGAGCTGGAGGAGGATCTGTCTGAGGGAGGAAGGGACGCGGTGCTGCCCGAGTTCTTGAGGTACGTCTGGAGGCTGCGCTGATAGGAAGGTTCCAGGGAATTATACAAGGTCTCAGCTTCACCAGGAAAGTGGTTTCTGAGGCCCATGTACGTCCTAGGAGGACCAAGAGAGCAATAGTTATTGGCAGGGTGGGGGCAGCCCAGATCTTTGCCTGCCCCCAGAACCTTTCCAGTTCAAAGCTCTATATGAAACAGGGGAGAATGTGGGAACTGTCAGGCCACCCCCACCCCAAGCAAAGGCTGTAAAGGGGGATCATTTCCTATTGTTCACCCAAGGCCCTCTTTACAATGAACAATGAGCAGGGGGACGTGGATATCCTGAGACAGGGCAGAAAAGAGAGACTCCAGGGGCTCGAGGGAGGGGTCCCCAGGCAAGCACAAGCAAAGCTCACTTTCTGGCTTCCACTCTGGCCTCGGCGTCTGCGTCATGAATTCCCTTCTTAATTGTCTCGACCAACACGGCTGCGTGTCTGAAAGACAAACAGCCCTCTGAGCTCAAGTGGATGTCATACTGGGTGCACACGGCCCCACCCTTGGGACCCCCAGGACCAAGGTAAAGGTCAATGGCAGGTGGTCCTTCCATGAAGGAGCTTTGATCTGAGTGCAAGGTTTGGGGGGAAGGAGAGGCACACCAGCCACAGAGTGTGATGCCTGGTCCTAGACACTCACTGGCTATGGGACCCTGGGTAGGTCACCTCATCACTGTCTGTAAGATGGTGATAATCCTGAGAACCTGTAAGACATGTACTCAGCACAGCACCTGGCACATAGTAGGCACTCTGTAAATGCTTGCAGCCTTTCCTGTCCCTTCCCTTGGCCATCACTTAGCCCTAGGCCTAGGCCTTGTCCTCCAGCAGCTCCCAAATGGAAGGGGTAGACAAGATGCACAACAAACAAGACACAGACAGGGTAGGGGGGATGCCATCTCTCACAGGGGTCATGGGGTAAGGCTTCTAGCCCATGGTGAGGCCTGACTCAGGTCTGATCAGAGCCTGAAGGGCAGCAGGGAGAGGGGGTCGGGCATGGACTTGGGGGAGGGGGCATCTGCTGTGAGAAATGGTGGAACAGCCAATAAGACTAGCCAATACCACACTCCCCCCAGCAAGATGGTGGATAGGGCCAGGGGCAAGGAGGGAGGCCCCATGGTGCCCATGGACTTTTTGTTCTCCTCATCCTTCTGGTTTGTGTGTGTGGAGAGGAAAGGCCCCCCCCGCCAGACCCCCACCTTGTCCCCCCAGTTCTGAGACACTGATCACGGAAAACCTTGAAGAAGGAGCACCAGGCTGCTCCAACATACCTTTCCAAGGAATGGGTCTGCCATTCTTGCAAGAGGAGGTCCAAAAACTCAAAGGAACGCCTAGAAAGGAGAAAATGGCAAGGTGTGAGCACAGATGGATCCCAGTGTGGGCAAGATGGGTCACAAGGACACCCCCCAGAAGGGACAGAGGAAGATAGAGCTGCTCCCCTCCCTCTTCTACCCCACCTAACCCCGAGGTTCACCTCTTGGGGGAGGGTACTCACCTCCTCACTGCCACTGACTTGGAAGAACAGTTGCTGGTTATCAGTGGGATGAGCCGGGGCACGTGGGTGTGCTGAAAAACACAGAAATAATCTCAGCACTTGTGGGGGCAGTGCTCCAGTCTGGGCAGCAGGACAGTCATCTCTACTAACACCACACCCCCTGGCCAACACTTTGTGGCCCCACTTGGAGTTTTCTGGACAGAGATTCTGGAGTGGATTGACGTTTCCTTCTCCAGCTCATTTTAAAAATGAGGAAACTGAGGCAAACAGGGTGAAGTGACTTGTCCTGGGTCACCTAGCTTACGAAGACGAGTTTTCCTGACTCCAGGCCCAGCAGTCTACGCACAATGGAACCACTTAGTCATCCACTCACACACAGTAGGCCCTTAATGTTTCTTAGATGGCTGTAACTGTGTGGCCAGAGGGAGGAGCTGGTATTGTGGGAAGGGAGGAGAGGCTCACATGGCGACTGTGTGCATTCTGGTTTGTGCCCCCTAGCTCTGAGGGGTCCCTGTGGCCAGGGAGCCCACACCCCTATGCAGACATGGAGCAGTATTCTGTTGGGGGAGCACTGTGGGGGCGGGCCCCACCCTGAGCATTGTTAAGAAGCGCATACCCGGATGATGAAGCGGATTGCTGCGCAGCCTGATGTGGCCATGACTTTGGCGCTGTTGGGGACCAGGTTAAAAAGGGTAGGCACAATGGCTTCGGCGCCATGGTCAAACTTGTTGCCCAACACCGTGGACAGATGTCTGCGTACAGTGAGAAGGAAAAAACAGGACATGCACAATGAGGATCATGGCACACCCTCCCCTCCCACATGTAGAGAAAGCATGGAATTATATCTTTTGGGCAGGGTTAATGGACTTTACAAGCACCGCCCCCTCTCTATAGGGTATGCACCAAGGGGTCTGGGGGTCTGGAGCCCCTCCGGCACCTGGCATTTCACCTCTGCTGACCACTTTACATGGCATTTCTCTAGGGGTAGCAGTGACCTGAGCAACCCTGGCTTCTCCCCAGGGGACCGCCTGCTAAAACACTGGGACATTTTATACCCCACAGCAGCTCACAGGCTGGAGAGGTCACTTCATGACCAGGTCCAACAACATGAAAAAAGGCCCTGAGACAAGCAGAGGTGAGCTGGGGGCAAGTTGGGATAACTCCTAGGAGGGTGATATGGAGAGAAGCTGGGGGCTCTTCTAAAATAAATGAATGCTTCTTTCAAGTGCCCACTGTGCACCAGGCCACAATCCCAAAGCTGAAGAAGCCAAGCCTCTTGGAACCCTGCAGCCTCTCAGGGTGGCACCTGCAGAGGCAGAGGGGTCAAAGGACCCCTGGTACCCCAGACCGAAGGGAGCATACCTGCTCTAGAGCCTGGCTAACATGACAGGTGTCTGCCATGACAGGCTGCAGAGGGTGGGGTCTGGAGGTATGATGACCCTCCCCAGGCCTGGGTGGGGAGGGTTTGGGGGGGTGGAGGATGTGATGGGGTTCCTCCTGTGCCCCTGAGAGGATGCAGAGGAGGAAGGGATGATCAGCAGGTGCCAATGGCCAGCCCCATGATCTGGAACCAGAGGCTTGGGTACAACGAAAGGGCAGGCAGGCGGGAAAGCTGGGGAGGAAGGGCCTGACACTCACGCAACGGTGATGCAAGCTTCCCGCACCACCTGGGACCGCAGATCCTTGGCAGAGAGCTTCAGAGCACCGTCCAACAGGCGAAGATGCTGGAAGAAGCAATCATACTGGGCCGCGCCAGCCAGCAGCAGGGACCGGACTTTCTTGAGCTGAAACAAAAAGACAAATGTGAGGATGGAGGATGCTGGTGGTGGCTGGTGCAGAGCCCCTGGCAGGGCCTGGACGAGAGGACCATGGCCCTACAGCCCCCAACAGAGGACAGATATGAATAGCCACCCCTCCCCCAAAAGAGAAAAGCCAGGGCCCGGCACAAAGTCAGGCGTTCTGCTGTTGGGGCCAGCCAGCCACCCTGGGTAACAGCCTACTGCACAGTTCATCATGCTGGAGGGCAGTGGGTACTGTTTGGATTCCCATTTTACACAGAAGACTGAGGATCAGAGACAAAGTGACTGGTACAGGGTCCCATGGCCTGGTCGCAGGGCTCTACAGAAGGCAGAGAGCCACAAACCAGGGACTGGGGACCCTCTCATTGGCCATGGTGCCTGACAGCCACAGCCAGAGCAGGCAGACCCAAAGGGAGAAAGCAGCAAATTCTGAAAAGGACAGAAAACATTGGCAGAACTGGCCTCCTGGACCTGCAAAAGCACCTCCCACCATTTGCTCCCTCCACATCATCGTCTCTGGTGAGGACTTAAGGCACAAGATTTTCCTTTTGGAGCTTTAAATGCACTTTCTCAAAATCTCCCAAGTGTTTCTCTAAGTTATCACATACTACCTTTCATGGTTAAACTGCTAACGTTCAAAGAGCTTGGCACTATGATCTCAGCCTGAGGCAATGTTACAAGGTCAGTGCTAGGACATGACCTCCAACTGGGGCTTCCCATCTTCTATTATTAGGTTCATGGGAGTAGTCAACACCGAGGCCAGCCGCTTATGAACCCTCACCAGGACACACAGTCTGGGGATCATCTCCTCTGCCCTGGACACAGGCAACTGCCCAGAATCTGAAAGTGACAACTTTCGGCATGGGGCTGGAACTCGGCTAAAATCAAACCGGGTAATGTTTCACAAAATAAACACAAGTACAGGAAAGCCTTGGGAAGAACCAGGCTTCCAGCTCAGCACCCCCAGCCACTGTCCCAGGAAGTCACCCCCAGGGATTTGCAGCCTACTCCTGTAGGGCTGCAGCTATAGCCCCTCAAGGCAGCCCTGGTCAGCACAGTCCCAGGCTCTCTCCAGCAGCTCCATTCTCTCAGTGGGGAATGATCCCCTGTTCTGCTGCTGCCCCTCACGGCCCCTCAAGGGCAGGGCCTGCCTCACTTTAATCTGTGTGCTCCTGATGCTGGGCCCAGGGCTTTTCAGAAAGGAAGAGCTTAATAAAGGCACCCTTCCCTCTCTCCCTCCTTCCTCCATTTGTCAAATGCACCCTGTCTATTCCTTCTTCACATGCTTCAGGAAATCAAACGCCTATCAGGTGCACATGTCCTGTCCCCACTGCCAGGCTGCTCCCATCCCACCACCTGTAGGCTACTTTTCATCCCCTCATGTTCTCCAGGTCACTCCCAGGACTCTATGTTTTGCCTTAATCCATTCCAGCATCTTCTGTTACTAACTTGAACACAGCCATTCCTAATGGAGGAGGGGATGGAGATCAGGGAGGTGAGGGGATGGTGGGCACCAGCCTGCAGTGTCTGGAGGCCAGGGATGTCTACCCAGTCCCTTTGCTGCCACTGATGTGGTTGGCCTGCAGCAGGCCATGGTCCCTCCCATTTCTCCATAAATCAGAGGAAAAGCAAGCGAGCACGATGAAGGCCCAGTAAAAGAGGCAGCCAGCCAGACACTTACTGCGTTTGCACGCTGGTCCCAATCATGCTTGTCGTCAGATAAAATTTCCCTGATTTTATTCAATGTCTCTTCAAGTTCACGACTAGAATATATCTGAAAATAAGAAATCACAGTGTAAATATCGAGGGAGGGGGTCTGTCCTCACATAATTCAGTGCCATCATCCCTCCATCTGCTCATGTGTCTGTGGCCACCCTCCCTTCCAACAGGACCTCCCAGATGCTGAGCACAGAGTGCCACATACCAAGCATCAACGTGTGCTCAATCTTGGTGCAGGAAATGTGGAATGCTTCTTACTGCCCCCTCCCTGCCCTCTCCACCTTTCTTCCACCTTCCCTTTCTTCCTCCTCAACCCTGGAGAGCAAGGCCTGTCCTACACTCTCTGACACACCCTCAGAACATCTAGCACAGTGTTTCTGATGCAGGAAGAGCTTCACAACTGCTTCATTCATTCATTCATTTTAAGGCCTTGGAAGAGAACTGCATCATCTTTCAAACTAAAGACAAACATTTTCTAGAATTTCAGAAAAAAAGGGGGGGCAGTTTATTTCCTCAAAAAGACTCAAGCTTTGCTCAATCTTAAGCAAACCATGTCTATAGAAAATTCTTTGAGTCGTCCCTCCAGAGAACACACCATGAGGTACAGCCCCGGAAACAAAATCCATGTGCAAGAGAGTTCCAGAGGAAAGTCTCCACAAGATTTCAGAATCCCTACCCAGGACGATACATCATGTTTTAAAGCATGTCAAATGTTCTTGAATGCCAGTTCAAATTTTATGCCTCACCAGGCCTCAGCAGCATAGTGACCAGCACACAGTAGGCACTTAATAAAGGCCTGTTGACTATGGTCACTCAACTGTGGAGTTTGCTCGGGTAAGGAAAGAGTAAGGAAATGGAGGTTTCAGGAAGCCCCTGGGGATGAAGGGAGTGGACTGGAGTAGGCAGAGAGAAAGGGACATCTTCAAGAGAGATTGTGAGGGTAGAAATCTGAAGACTTGCATTGCACCAGGCATCGTAGGAAGCATGATGTTCCTGTCTTCCAGGAGTCTACAGTGGGTCAGGCTGATAACTCACACAAGATAGCTGGGGACTGACATAGGGGCATGGTGGTGGCAAAACCTAAATGTAGGCTCTCTAAACCGAGAGAATGGCCCTGGGGTGGGGAGACTGAGAAGGCCTGGGCTGTCAGGAAATGAGGGCAGGGTCTAAGGTCCAGGCCAGTGAAAAACGAAGATGAGACATGGGGGTGAGAGAGAGTGAGAAGCTGAGGGTGGCTCTGATGGATAGGTACTGGAGAGCCAAGTAGTGAATGGTCCAGGGAAAAGGCACAGTGAATTGCCTACAGGTGGCCCTCAATGTCCAAGGAGCAATCAGTGAAGATGTCAGGCAGGGGGTCTGCCAATGACAACACAGATAGCAGAGCAGATAGAGAGAGGGTCCAAGAGGCAGTCCCACCATCTGAGGGTACGACAAAGTCAGACAGGCTCTCTGCATCGCTAGTAAGAGCCTTGTTTTCCACAAGAAAGGCCTTTGCCATTCTCTTGTGCCTTGGGACAGGGGATCTGGTGTCCTTAGGGTCTCTCCTCTTTGATCATTCTAATGCACATTAGAGCCATAACAACAGAGGACAACACGTCCACAGTAGGCAGCCTTGTCTCCAAGGCAGGGGAGGATGCAGAGGTCACTGTGTTCATTCTCTGTCCAAGATTTTTAAAAAACCATTTCCTTAGTAAAACAAAAATTCCAATGCAACAAGGTGTTGCCAAAAATGCACAAGATTCCTAGAAAGATGCAATAGCTGGACAAGCTTAAATAATGACTGAGCTCTTATGGCGAGTGGGACATGGAACTGGGAGACAAATGCTTCCCTGGGTGGGCACCAGCTCTATGGAAGAGGAAGTCACCAGGGAAGCAGGTGAGACTAGCCGGAAGGTATCATGGACAACGTGCCCTTTGAAAACATGACAGAAACCAAAGGACTCCTTCCTGGAATGATGTTTTAAATTGATAAAATGTAATTTAGACCATTTCAAAGGAAGTCAAAATATTTTAAAACTTTTTTTTTTGCCAATTACATGTAAAAACAATTAACGCCCATTTTTAAAAGTGTTGAGTTCCAAATTCTCTCCCTCCTTGAGACAGTAGGCAATCTGTACAAGGCTATACTTGTCCAATCATGAAAAATATATTTTCACATTAGTCAAGCTGTGAAAAAGACAGACCAAAAAAAAAAAAACCATGAAAAAAATAAAGTGAAAAAGGTACTTCTCAGCATTCTGACTCATCAGTTCTTTCTCTGGAGGTGGACAGCATTGTTCATTCGAAGTCTTTCAGAACTGTCTTGGACCGTGGTTTTGTTGAGGATAGTAAGTCGTACACATGACCGTTATGGAATTGCTGTCTGGGCTCTGCGCACTTCACTCAGCATCAGTTCATGGAAGTTGCTCTTCTGAACTCTGCCTGTTCGCCATTTCTTATGGCACAACGGTATTCCATTACATTCAAAGACCACTACTTGTTCAGGTATTCTCCAATGGATGGGCATCCCCTTGATTTCCAATTTTGTGGGTTTTCCTTTTCTAGTCTCTTTGGGGTATAGGCCTAGAAGCGATACTGTCAAAGGGAGTTTTATAACCCTTTGGGCACAGTTCCAAATGGCTCTTCAGAATGGTTGGATCAGTTCACAACTTCACCAACAGTGAGCATCAATGTCCCAATTTCCTCCATCTTCTCCAACATTTATCACTTTCCTTTTCTGTCATGTTAGTCAATATTTGTTTGTTTAAATCTCTCTCATCAATAGTGATTCAAAGTATTTTTCATATGACTATGGATAACTTTGATTTCTTTGTCTGAAGACAGTTCATATCCTTTGACTATCAATTGGAGAATGAATTCTATTCTTCTACACATTCTAGAAATGGGGCCTTTGTTAGAGATACTTGATTAAAAACTGCTTCCCAACTTTGTTTTCCTAATCTTAGTTGCATTTGTTTTATTTGTGAAAACTCTGTTTTATTTAATATAATCAATGTTATCCATTTTTTCTCTCATAATGCCATATCTCGTTTGGTCATAAATTCTTCCCTTCCCCAAAGATCTGAACTTATCCCTAATTATTACAGATAGTATTTGCTGATGGTTTTAGGTAAGTGCTACTGATTGTTTTAAGGAAAACTCCATTTATTCTTATGTTTTCTAGCAGTTTTTTGTAAATTTTTTAATTTTACAATACAAAATGAGAAAAGAAAAAAAAATTTCTAGGTACACAGTCATCCATAAGAGACAATTCAATATTAAACATAAATTTCCATTTCAAGAAAACCTATATAATAAATACTATATATTGTTTTCTAAGCTGCCCAGCTTTTCTTTGCTTCCATGTTGCTTTTCTTTTGCTCTCTGCTGTGCACTTTTTACGTTATGTTTTCCCCTCTCTGGGCCGCCCCACCTCCAGAAGGCCACAATTAAAAATGAATATATACACATATACACAGATATCTATAAACATAAACATATATACACATAGACAGTCACATACATATATGTAAGAACATATTATGCCTATGTCCACCTATCATCTGTTTCTCTTGAGGTAGAGAGCATCTTCCTTCATATGTCCAAGTCTTTCCATGTTTTTCTAAATCAATCACTATCAAAAAGCTCATCATTTCCTATACCACAGCAGTATTCCTTTCTGGATTCAAACAGCAGATCTTTGAGGTTAATTCAGGTATTTATAATAATCAGAATGACTTGGTTGCTCCAAGTTGTTCTTTAAACAGTATTATTGTAGACATGGTTCTGTTCATTTCACTTCATTATTTTGTGGAGTTCTCTCCATGCTTTTCTAAAATCACTGAGCTAATAATTTCTCATAGAACAGTAATATTCCATCATGAACATACACCACAACTTGTTTAGCCATTCCCCACTGACAGGTAATGCTGCAATTTCCAGTTCTTTGCTACCACAAAGAGAGCTACTATAAATGCTTTTGAACATGTAGGTTCTTTTCCATTTTCCCTAATCCTCTTGGGAAACAGACCTAATGGCAGTATGGCTGAGTCAAAGGGTGTAGGCAGTTTAACAACTCTTTGGGCATAATTCTAAATCTCTCTCCAAAATGGTTGAATCAGCTCACAGAGCCACCAACGAGGTAAGGCTGCAATTTTTCCACATCCCCTTCAACATCTGTTACCTTCCCCTTCTCTCACTGTAGCCAATCTGCTAGATGTAATATGGTATCTCAAGTTTGTCTTAGTTTGCATTCCTCTAATCAATAATGACTTAGAGCATCTTTTCACGCGACTATAAATGGTTTAAATTTCTTCGTCGGAGAAGTGCCTGTTAAATCCTTTGATGACACAGCCATTGGGAAAAGACTTTGCATTCTTATAGATTGGACAAATTTCTTCATATAGCTAAGACATGAGACCTTTATCTGAGAAACTGTCTATAAATCCCCCCATCCTCCCCTCACAGTTTTTAGCTTTCCTTCTGATCTTAGCTACATTTGTTTGGTTTGTACAAAAACTTTTAAATTCAATATAATCAAAATTATCCATTTTACATCTATGTATCTATTTTGACCTTACTTTGGCAAATGGTATAAGATATTGTACTCATTTAGGGTTACCCAATTCTAACCCTAACCCAATTTCTGTTTCCCAGCTTTCCCAACAATTTTTTTAACCAAATAATGAATTCTTATCCCTAAAATTTAAGTCTTTACCCTTGTCAAATCCTGGGTAACTATATTCATTTGCTGCTGTAGATCATGACTACTCTGTTCCCTGATGTACCATTCTATTTCTCAGCCAGCACCAGATAGTTTTGCTAATTACTGCCTTAGAAGATCCAGTGCTGCTAAAGCTCCTGCCTTTACATTTTTCCCCCAATTCATTTCTTGGATATTCTTGACCTTTTATTTTTCCAAATGACTTTCATCATTTTTTTCTAGCTCTGTAAAATAATTTTTTGATAATTTAGTTGGGATGGCATTGAATATACAGATTAATTTTGGTAAAACTGTCACTTAAAAAATTATATTGGCCCTGCATACCCATGAACAATGAATATTTCTCCATTTATTTAATGTTATTTGTGTACAAAGTTTATTTATGGCTTTGTTTCAGTAGGTGTATTCCCAGGTACTTTATACTGTATAGAGTTATTTTAAATGGGGTGGCCCAAGCTATCTCTTCCTGAAGGATCCTGCTGGAGATGTACAGGAATGCTGATGATTTATGGGGGTTTACTTTATATCCTGCTACTTTGCAGAAAGTTAGGGTTATTTTAAGTAACTTTCTAGTTGAGTCTTTAGGATTTTCCAAATATATCATCATATCATCTGCAAAAAGAGATAGTTTTATTACCTCATTCTCTATTCTGATCCCTTCCATTTCTTTTTCTTATTGCTGATGCCAGATTTCCAATACAATACTGAATAATACTGATACCAGTGGGCATCCTTGTTTCACGCTGCTCTTACTGGGAAAGTTTCTAGCTTATCCCTATTGCAAATATTGCTTGCTAATGGTTTTTTAGGCAAATGCTTATCAATTTAAGGAAAAGTCTACTTATGTCTATATTTTCAAGTCTTTCTAATAGAAAATTGGCAGTTTAGTGTTATGCTTTATCAAATGCCTTTTGTGTCCATTGATATTCTACTATCTTTGTTACTTTCATTACTGATATAATCAATTGTGTTATTAGTTTTCCTTAGGTTTAGCCATTCCTGCTTTCCTGGTATTGGTCACAGTGTATAATGCTTGTAATATATCGGTGTCATCTTTTAGCCACTATTTTATTTAGGTCTTTTGCATCCATATTCATTAATGAAACTGTTCTATGATTTTCTTTCTCTGTTTTTACCTTTCCTTGTTTAGGTAATAGTATCATATTTGTTTCATAAGAGGAGTTTGGTAGGACCATTTCTTTGCCTACTACTCCAAATAATTTATTTCATAATAGCACTAATAATAGTTGGTCTTTAAATGATTGATAAAACTCATTCGAAAATCTGTCTGGTCCTGGTGCTTTTCTTTTTATGGCCCGTTCAATTTCTTTTTTTAAAATACATCTATTTAGAAATTCTATTTTCTCTCCCACTAATCTGGACAGTTTGTATTTTTGTAAATATCCTTCCATTTCATTTAAGTTATTAAATTTATTGGCATATAATTGGGCAAAATAACTCCTTATAATTACTTTGGTTTCTTTAGTGATGTATTTACACTTTTCATTTTTGATACTAGTAACTTGAATTTTTTAAATCATATTAATTAATGGTTTATCGATTTTATTGATTTTTCATAATGCCAACTTCTAGTTTTATTAATTCAATGGTTTTCTGACATTCGATTGTATTAATTTCACCTTTAATTTTTAGGATTTCCAATTTAGTCATTTTCTTTAAGGAAATTATTGTTTCTATTATTTGTTCTTTAACACATATATTAAGTTGTTTAGTATCAATTAGTTTTTTCCCTGTTTCCATGATCCCTTATTAAATACAACTTTTACTGAATTGTTGTCTGTAAAGGAAGTATTTAATATTTCTGTTTACAGATATAAAATTTTTGTATATGGTCAATCCTCATAAAGGTACCATATATCACTGAGAAAGAAATGTATTCCTTTCTATTTCCATTCAATTCTCTCCAGATATCTAGTTTATCTAAGATCCTATTCACTTCCTTAATTTTTTTTTTATTGTTTGGTTAGAATTGTCCAATCTGAGAGGGGAAGATTAAAGTCCTCCACTATTACAGCACTACTATTTTTGAACAGCCAGAGGAACCATAACTGATTTAATGAGCCATTTGCAGTTTCACTGTATCAGCTGTGTGTACTTGGATATGCATGGCTTAATCTTTGAGACAAGCATATTCTACTGACAGGATCAACCAGGTAAAATCAACTAGATTTTTCAATCACTCAAAAACAAAGTCAAGTGAAAGTCATGTTATCATTTCTCTGATGGTATGGTCTTCTTTGGCAACGAAGGACAAATACACACTATTATTTTCAGCCATTAATTCATTTAACTTTTCTTTTAAAAATTTAGGTGTTATGGTATTAGATGCATGTAAGTTTAATATTTAGTATTGCTTCATTATCTATGGTACCTTTTATCACAATATAGTATCCCTGTTTATCTCTTTTAATTAAATTTATTTTAGCTTTAACTTTGATTGCTACCCCTGCTTTTTTTTTTTTTGTATTGGCTGAGGCATAGTACATTCTACTCCAGTCCTCTATTTTAACTGTATCTCATTTTTAAGTATGTTTCTTATAAGTAGCATATTGTCCTATTTTTAATCCATTATGTTATCCCATTTTGCTTTATGGGTGAATTCACTCCATTCACATTCAAAATCATAATTACTATTTGGGTATTTCCCTCACCTTGGTCCCTTCTCAGCCTCTTTCTACCCTATCCCTCCCATAGTTTAGCTCTAAACACTCCCCTCCCTAATTCCACGCCCTTCTAAGGAATGTTTTCCCGTATCCTCTTCCCTTACCCTCCTTTTCCTTATCTACCCACTCCTCTCAGTTTTTAATAGGAATGTGTACTGTATTCTATCAAAAGCTCTTTCTGCATCCACTGAGACAATCCTGTACTTTCTGCTGGTTCCGTGAATGATATGGTCAATTATACTATCATAGTTTTCCTAAGATTGAACCGGCCCTGCATTTCTGGTATAAATCCTACTTGATCATAATGTATAATCCTTCTGATGTATTTCTGGAATCTCCTTGCTACTATATTATTTGAAGGTTTTGCATCAATATCCATTAGGGAAGGGGCAGCTAGGTAGTACAGTAGATAAAGCACCAGCCCTGAAATCAGGAGGGCCTGAGTTCTAATCTGGCCTCAGACACTTGACCTTTACTACCTTTATGACCTTGGGCAAGTCACTCAATTGGGAAGTTAGTCTACAATTTTTGCTCTGATTTCACCACCCCTGATTTAGGTATCAGCACTATATTTGTGTTATAAACATAATTTTTTCCCAAAGAGTTTATACAGGCCTCAAATTAATTGTTCTTTAAATGTCTGGGAAAATTCACTTGTGAGTCCATCTGGCCCTAGGGATTTTCTTTATAGGGAGCTCAATGAAAGTTTGTTC
The DNA here is from genome assembly GCA_028658325.1 of Potorous gilbertii. Lineage (NCBI taxonomy): Eukaryota > Metazoa > Chordata > Mammalia > Diprotodontia > Potoroidae > Potorous > Potorous gilbertii. The sequence goes on from CM053772.1 coordinate 612,662, forward strand.
AATTTTTTTTTCCCTAAGATGGGTTTATTTAACTATTCTATTTACTCTAATGTTAATCTGGACAATTTCTATTTTTGCCAGTATTTACCCAGTTTACTTTTATTCTCAGATTTATTGGCATATAAGGGGGCCAAAATAGCTCTAACTCCTTTAATTCCTTCTTCATTGGTGGCAAATTTAGTCTTTTCATTTTTGATACCGATAATGTGGTTTTCCTTTTCTTAAATCAAATTAACCAATGGTTTATTTTATTGTTGGCATTTTTATAAAACCAGATTCTAGTATTATTTATTAGTAAAGTCAATGGTTTTCTTACCTTCAATTTTATTAATCTTACCTTTGGTTTTCAGGATTTTCAATTTGGTATTTAATTGGAATTTTAAATGTCTTTTTTTTCTAGTTTTTAAAGTTGAATGCCCATTTCATTGATGTGTTCTTTATTTTATTGATGTAAGCTTTTAGAGATATAAAATTTACCTTAAGTACTGCTTCGGAAACATCCTATAAATTTAGGTATGTTATCTTATAGTTATCATTCCTTTAATGAAATCATTGCTTTTCTCTATGATTTGTTCTTTGACTCACTCATTCTTTAGGATTAGTTTATTTAGTTTCTAATCGATTTTTTATCTTCCTATGGTCCTTTCTTGAATGTAATTTTTATTACATTATGATTTGAAAAGGATGCATTTACTATTTCTGGCTTTGATTTTGAGATTTTTATACATAGTCACTTTTTGTGTAGGTGCCATGTATTGCTAAGAAAACGGTATATGTATTTTTTTCTATCCCCATTAAATTTCTCCATATCTAACTTTTCTGAAATTCTACTCACCTCTTTAACTTCCTTCTTGTTTTATTTTTTTTATTAGATTCCTCTAGTTTTGAGAGCAGAAAGCTGAGGTTCCCATTAGTATAGTTTTATTATTTCCTCCTGCAACTCAGCATTTACTTTAAAAAAAATTAACTGCTATACCTTTTGGGGCATTTATGTTTAACATCAATATTGCTTCCATTGTCTACGGTACCTTTGAACAAGATATAGCTTCTTTCCTTATCTCTTCTAATTAGATCTGTTTCTGCTTTTGCTCTGTCTGAGATCAGGATTTCTAGCCATGCCTTTTATTTTTTTACTTCAGCTGAAGCACAACAGATTCTGCTCCAGCCCTTTACCTTTACTCTGTGTGTGTCTCTCTGCCTCAGATGTGTTATATGGTAAGATTCTGGTTTTTGCTTCCATTTTGTAGATGAGTCCATCCCATTCACATTCACAGTTATGATCACTGTTATTTCTCTCCATCTTGTTTTTTCCTCTTTTTCTCGCTCTTTCTCCTCACAAGTGTTTTGCTTCTAAACACAACCTTCCCTACTTTGTCCTTTCTATCATCCTCTACCCACTTCTCTTATCCCTCTCCCTTCCTACTTCCCTATAGTGTAAGAGAGATTTCTAAACTCAACTCAGTGTGCATGAGAGAGCGAGCAGGCAGAGTAGAGCAGAGTAGCTATCAGGAGTGAGAGAGGGAGCAATTTTGCTTAAGGGAGCTTGTTTGTGGGGAGGCCTGACAGAAGGAAGGCTTGGGGGAAGGCTGTGCTCCCTGCACTGGTAATGTGGTATAGATTTCTTTATTATCTGATGGATTTGTCTTTCTGGTATCTGAATAAATATCTTGGTTTTGTCTTTGAGAAAGAGAGTTTATATTTTGTGAATATACCCTGGAAATATGCATACATATCTATAGTGGCTGCTGTGGATATCACATTGGCACTATCGAGACAGAGAGAGAGAGAGAGAGACAGACAGACAGACAGACAGAGACAGACACAAAGACAGACACAGACAGACAGGGACAGAGACAGACAGAAGGAGAGAGATGGGTGTCAAAGGTCCTACCTGAACAGATGGGACTTCTGCAAATGCTTTCATAAAATCATCTTCGTCGACAGCGCCAGCACCACCTTCCTTGGATGCACCTGGGAAAAGAGTGAACATCCATTAAAAACCTATAACAACGAGAATTCAGGCCACCAGCTTGGCCCTTCATGGGTCAGTTGTCTGCCCTGCTCAGGCCTCCTTCCGACCTGTGATATGGCAGGCCCCTCCCAATGGATTATTCCTCTGTGCTCAATCTGAGGTAGGCTGAGAAAGTGGTCAGTCTGGCACCCACCCTTCAGAACTGCAAAAACAGCATGTTGCAGATATCGGGAGGTACAAATACTAGGACAATAATTAAACAGTACAAGACCATCACATAAAAGAGGTTTCAAATGGGAGTACGGGCCAACCAAACAACACTGATTGAGTGCGTACTGGGCCAAGTGCTGGGGATACAAGAAGCAAAAGACAGTCCGTATCTTCAAGGAGCTCACAATATACCCAGGGAGACAACAAACAAATAAACGATAATTAGGATAATTAGGAAATAAATACCAGAGGGAAGGCTTCCTGTAGGAGGTAGTATTATAGCTGGGACTTAAGGCAGGGAGCTAGAGTGAAGGAAAGAGACCATTCCAGGCATACAAGACAGCCAGAGAAAATTCCCAGAGCCAAGAGACAGAACAGCCAGGAGGCTGTGGCCATTGGAGAGAAGAGTGTGTGGTGAGGAGTAAGGAACAAGAAGCCTGGAAAGGGAGGAAAGGGCTTCGAATGCCAACCAGAATATTTTGTATCTGATCCTGAAGGGGATAAGGAAACCCTGGAGTCTTCTGAGTAGGGAAGTGACATGGTCAGACCTGTGTTTTAGGAAGACTCCTTTGGTGGCTGAAAGGAGGATGGACTGAAGAGGCAGAGACGGAGATGGGCAGACCCTGCCCCTCCCAGCAGGCCATGGCAACAGTCAAGGTATGAGGGGATGAAGGTCTGCACCAGGATGGGGGTGGTGAGAGAAGAGAGAAGGGGTGTACTGGAGATGCGCCAGAAATGAAATCAGCCAGAGATACCGCAATGGTGAAATTGACAGGCCTTGGCACCATCTTGGATGTGGGGTAAGAGTCTGGGGGAACTAGAAAGATTGGGGTGCACTCAACAGTAACAGAAGGCAGGAAGGGGAGCTTTGAGGGGAAGAAGAATGAGTCCTAGCATACAAGAGTAGGTCACAAGTCTGCAGGAATGAAGTCCATCATCAGAGAAGTGAGACTCAGAATCACTCCTGCAAACACACACCCAGGGGCAGAGAACACCAGCCACAGGGCTGGGGGCTCACAGGCCATCTCCGACCCCAAATCTCCAGTAGGGGCTTGATGACACCAGCAAAGTCACAGGTACAGAACATGGAACGCATGACCTCCACAAAGATTGACCAAGCAAGACAGCTCTGGAGACCTGGTACCTGTCTGTGGGATGATACTTCCCGACCCCCTTCATTGACTGAGCCATGAGCTTTATCGTCCCTTCCAAGCTAAGAGTCTTATGCAGCTCCAGGGACCAGGGTCAGCCTGGACTTTTGTCTCTAGCCCCAACACCCAAGGCAACAAAACCCTAAGATCTGTTTCATCCCCAGCTCCACCTGTATCGACACAGCCCCTAAGGAGAGGCAGTGTGGCACTGCTTCTTATGGGGCTGCAATCGGGACTGCTGAGGACCCTTTCCAATGCATTTTATCCAGGATTGCTTTGGGACTGTGCCCAGAGACCCGGAGGCTGTTGCATCTGATCCATAGCAGAGATCATCCCTGCGCACCTCGTCTCACTTTTCTATCTGTATTGCCAGTGTTGAGGCCAGTGCCAAGCACCCGGCAGGCACTTAATAAAAGTTCACAATGACTACAAGGACCAAAAACAACACATACAACACCTCCTAGGAGGGTGGGTGACCAGGACAGCAGACACTGAACATGACATCACGATTGTTGCACTCCCAGGGGATAGCAAGGCGAGGGGTGGGGGAGGATCTTTGCTCTGAGCTGGCAATGGAAAAGGGAGTGGAACGTCAAGTATAGGAGACAGGCTCTGAAGTCAGAGGCCTAGGAGATCCTGCCCAGTGACTGGGGGAATCTCTGCTGCTGCTTGTGGAAAGTCTTAGATGGAGTACACCTACGACCAACCCTCAGCACCAGCCCGAGCTGACTGTCTGCAAGGCTGATGATGGGGTTCGAAACCTGCCCCAGAGACGGCGCTCCCTGAGCAGTTGGCCCGGGATGATCTCACAAAACCCTGCTTCACTCAATTACTGCATGCTGGTTGATCCCCTGAGGATGATGGCAGACACAAGCCAAGCCACGGACTTCAGTCATATATCTATTCTCATATTATTAGACAAGGATTTCATGAAGTACCAGTAGTCAAATTAGAACCAAGAGGTAACCAAGAGGTCAGGAGAGAAGAACATCATGAAGGGTGGGGAGCAATGCTGGACTCTCAGGCCTGGGTGCTTGCCTGCAATGGGAAGAAAGGGGCAGAGTGGACTCCAAGGGGCTGGGAAGATGGCCCTTCAGAGCAGTCAGGAGAGAAAGAGGAGGAGAAGGGGAGAGGGACCAGGAGGACATGTGGAGTGATGGCAAGGGGAGTGTGGCTGCTAGCACCAAGGAAAAAGGAGGGGATCAAAGAGGCTAGAGGGAAGAAGCTAGGTCACCCACAGAAGGCCCTCATGCACCTGCCCCAAGGCCACTCCCAGACCAGACTTCACCAAATCCTGGCTTCTGTGGACAACTCCAGCATTGAAGCATCTTTACTGACACCTGGGTGCCTCTCCCCACGTCCCCCATCTCTAGTGAGAGAAGAAAGCGGTTCACAAGTGTGCACTCCCAGAAACCACCAAGACACGTGACAGGGAAACCAAATGGATTTGGAAAAGTCATACACTCCTCCATGATGCCCATTTTGCAACAGGAATGGGCTGGGGTACCAGGGCTGGGGCCTAAATCTGGCAGGTACATCCTCAGAAGAGTCAGGACCCACCACTCCCCTGAGAGCCCAGTGGCATCAGGCTCCTCCCAGGACCTCTCTCCCTTCCCACCATGACCCCAGGACAGGCTCCTGGATTCCCTCTCTATCCCCTCAGCCATCAGAATGGAAAGTGCTGGAGGGCAGAGGCGATTCCTGAATAGAGTACAGAGTCAGGTATAGAGTAAGCACTTACTGCTCATTGACAGGGGCTAGAAACCTGGACAGGTAGAATCCACAGCAAAAGACCATGTGAGCCTGGCAACCACCCTTGGGGCTGCCCTGAGTCAGGGCTAGAAGGACCAAGGCCAAGGCAGGGCTGAAGTCGCAGGAGACAGGGCCTAACTCCAGGCATTCTAGCCAAGGAGGAGGGAGGGAGGATGGAAGGACTACTTTATCAAGTGCTGACCATGGGCCCCAGGCTGTGCTGAGCACTTTACAAATATCATCTCATTTGATGCTCACAACAACTCTGAAAGGTAGCACTGTTGTTATCCCCATCCATTTTAAAGAGGAAACTGAGGTAGAGAGAAATTAAATGACTTGCCCAGGGTCAGCTGCTCAGTGACCAGTTACTAAGAGTCTGAGGCTGGATTTGAGCTCAGGTCTCCTGACTCCTGGTCTAGGGTGCTGCCCAATGAGCCTCCCACTCAATCCCCAAGTGAGGCAGGAGGAATGCCAAGCAGCAGGGGACATGGCTGGGAGAGTCTGGCCTTCCCCAAATCTGAACATGAAGGCTAGAGGAGGGGGAGTGCTCATCAGACAGAGAAAAGAGAGGGGATGGGCTGAGAAATACTTATAAGAAGAGAGGGACAGGCCCAAGGACAAAAGAGGGTCCATGAAATGTTCAAGAAAGACAGGAAAAGGGGAATGTTACTGCTTTAGGAAAAAATGGAAGGAGAAGAATTAGCTTAAAACAGAAGGTCAAAAATCTGACCCAAGGAGGGACTCTCTGGAAAACAGACTTCAACAACTTCTCAACAGAAGAAACATAATAAAGCTGAGTAATGAGGGAAAATATAAGGCTCTGCACTGGCCACATCCAGAGGTTCTGAGCACCACAAATCAAGAATCACAAAAGCCTCACAGATGGATTGAAGCCAAGTGACAAAAGAGAAACCTGAGAGACCCTGCACTGAGAACCCGGAGGAATGTTCTCCCATGTCCAAGAAGAGATGGCTCAAGGGTCTGAAAAGATCAAGGGAGGAGAGTTGGAGGAGTGGGCTCTCCCCTGCCAGTCCAGATCCCAAACCCTGATGGAGGGCATCCTCAGGAATGGTGCCACCCTATAGAGAAGCGGAACAGGAAGCACAAGGCGGATGTTCACAGAGTAGGGCCTGGAGGTGGATTTATTATGCTTCCAGTGAATTCAAAAAGAAATGGGAGAGAGCAATCAGCATCTGAGAGGAGGACTCCAACAAGCCAAAGTTAAAAGATGGAAGAGAAAAGACAGTAAGACAACATAGATAATGAAACTGCATCAATCAGAGGAACACCATTCCCAAGGACTATGGTGAAGCACGATGCAAAGAACCATCTGAGTCCCAAGCATGAGGCGGGAAAAGACAGCTCCCCCCAGTGCTTGGGGACAGGAGCAGAGGGTCCAAGGCCATGGAATGGCCAGGAATGCCAGGGGTCTTCCATTTGCTCAACCATTCTGTGGAATTTTTCACTTTCTTCTCTCTCTTTGTTGAAGGTATGACTGGTAGTAGAGAAGAGAAGAGATACAGGTTACCAATGAACATCTATTATTAAAAACTACAAACAGGATCACAAGAGTGGAGTGCAGAGGTCCTGGGAGGGAAACAGACAACCACAGGAAGAACCAGACACCGAGATTCAAGGAGCCCTTGATGAGAGAAACAGATCTGGCAAGATGAGCAAAAAAGAGATTAAGGCTATGAACAGAAATGTAGCAAAGTTAATAAATCAGTGGGAATTACTAAATGGGAACAGAAAGGATTATACACATTTTCACTCACATGTGGCAATTTAAAAAAAAAACCCACAATGTAGGAGGCCAGATAATGAGAGGTCCTCTGAAGGCATCCGATGGACCCAAGCCTGTTGTCAGAACAGAAAAGGAGAGAAGGCCGGCCTGGCCTGCCCTGGGTGGAGCCCAGCATCTCTCTCAAGATGCTTATGGGCCTTCTCTCCAGGGAGAGGTCCACTGGGCTCCAGTTTTCAGAGTTAGCTCTCTGCTTTTCTCTAGGTCAGTTGCATGGCCCCTTTATTCTAGGCACTGTCCCTCAGTATGACCACTACAGAAAGGAACTTGGAGAGAAGCAGAGAATGCAATGGTAACACCTTTCCTGTCATCCACACTGGCCCTCCATGAGCCAGTGCCCCTCGTCTCCTCGCTGTTCTGGGACCCCAATTCCGGGCATCTTCACTGGCTGATCAATACAGGAGCAAAGCAAGGACACCCACTCCCCCTTTCATTGTTTGCTTTAAGGCTGGTAATGTTAGCAACAGCAGTAAGTCAAGAGAAAGATATTAAAAACATCAAGGCAGGCAGATGAAACGAGCAGATTTGTTGATGACATGGTAGTCTGGTTAGAAATTCTAAGCAATCAGCAAAGAAAAGGAGATATTTCATACCTTTAGTAAAGTAGCAGGTAAAGAAACAAACCCACGAAAATCAATTGAATTTCCACATAACAACAAAATCCAATAAGTTCTTGTGGAAAAGGACATCTCATGTAAATGAACTACAAAATACACAAAACATTTGAAAGTGAGTCTATCAGTGTTCTTTTATGCTCATATAGTTTCACCTGCACAGAAATCTTTAAAGAAGTGAAGGGCAGGAGGTACAGAAAAGGCAGGAACTCTCCTGCACTCTCCCAAACTCCCCTCTAAAAAACTTTAAATGATGCCTCAAAACAAATTCTGGAGTGGCAGAACCCGCAAAAGGATGGGTGAAACAATTTTCCAGCCTAAGACAACTTAAATGGTCACCAGAAAAGGTCCATCACAGCTGGGTGAGAATGGAGTGTGGGCTGCAGGAGTACCCCAAGCCCAGCAAACAAGCAGCAGCCCTCCAGGGTCACACAACAGAGGAGAAGGAGATGCTAGAGGTCACTTTCCTGGCACTGGGGGCTGCAGTCCAGGATCACAGTCCCAGAGTAAAGAGAAACAAGAGCATACAAGAATTTGTAGTTCTAGGGCCTAGTCCCAGGGTGGTTACTCACAGACCAGAGCACAAGGCAGAGCAGTAGTAAACATACCTCTCCTGAAGTTTATAGATCCCCAGAGTGAACTCTGAAAACAACCACACAAGAAACCTGAAGCTTGAGACAGTGCTCCCTCCACCAGGAAACAGAGTCCAATTTTAAGATGAAGTTAAAAGTACATAAATAGGCTGGAAAAATTAAAGAGAAAAAAAGATGCTTATTCCATAAGTTAACATGGGGATAGGGAAGATCAAAACAAACTCAGAAGACAACTAAGCCAAAACTGCTATAACCAAAGCCTCAAATGTGAATTGGTGTCAGGCTCAAAAAGAATTGCTGGAAGAGTTCAGAAAGGATTTTTAAACTCAAGACGAAGAGAAAAATTGGGAAAGGAAATTACAGTGATGCAAGAAAATAATGGGGGGAAAAAAGGACTCAACAGCTTGTTAAAGGCACAAAAAATGCTAAAGAAAATAACACCTTAAAAGGCAGAACAGGCCAAATGGTAAAAGAGGCACAAAAGAAGAATGCCTAAAAATGCAGCATTGGCCAAATGGACAAAGAAGCATGAAAATTCACGGAAGAAAAGAATGCCTAAAAAAGCACAATGGGTCAAATGGGAGAGGAGATACAAAAGCTCAACAAAGAAGGTAATTATTTAAAAATTAAAATTGAGCAAGCAGAAGTGAATGACTCCAGGAGACCTCAAGAACAAATGAAATAAAATCAAAAGAATGAAAAAAATAGAAGAAAATGTGAAATATCTCACTTGAAAAACAACTGACCTAGGAAACAAATAATTATTGGACTACCTGAAAACCATGAAAAAAAAATAGCCTAGACATCCTATTTCAAGAAATTCCCTAGAAAAACTGTCCTGATATCCTAGAATCAGAGAGTAAAACAGAAACTTGAAAGAATCCACTGATAACCTCCTAAAACAGAGCCCCAAATTAAAACTCCCAGGAATATGACAGTCAAATTCTAGAGCTCCCAAGTTAGGGTGAAAATACTGCAAGCAGCCAGAAAGAAACAATTCAAATATTGGGGAATCACAGTCAGGATTGCTCAGGATTTAACAGTTTCTACATTAAAGGATCAGAGGACCTGGAATATGATATTCTGGAAGGCAAAGGAGCTAGGATTAGAATCAAGAATCACTTGCCTGCAAAACTGAGTATAATCCTTCAAGGGATAAAATGGACATTCAATGAAATAGAAGACTTTCAAGCATTCCTGATGCAAAGACCAGAGCTGAATAGAAAATCTGACTTTCAAATATAAGACTCAAGAGAAGCATAAAAAGATAAACAAGAAAGAAAATATAAGAAATTCAGTAAAGTTAAACTGTTTACATTTCTGCATGGGAAGATGGTACTTGTAAGTCTTAAGAACTTTCTCACTATTAGGGCAGTTAGGAGTATATAGATAGAGGGAATGAGTAATGAATTGAATATGCTGGGATGATATCTAAAAAAATAAAACTAAGGAGTAAGAAAAAGGAATGCCCTGGGAGAAGGGAGAAGGAATAGGGAGAATGGGGCAAGTTATATTGCACCAAAGGGTTTTCACACTGTAGGGAAAATGAGAGAGAAGTGCAGGGGCATTTGAATCTTACTCTCATCAGAATTGGTTGAAAGAGGGAAAAACATATAGATTCAGTTGAGAATAAAAATTTGTCTTGCCCTCCAGGAAAGCAGGAGGGGAAAGGGAAAAGAGAAATAGGGAGGAGGATGATAGAAAGGAAGGTAGATTGGAGAAGGCAGGAGTTAGAAACAAAATACTTTTGAGGATGGACAGGGTGAAAGAAGACAGAGAGTAGCACAAATGGGAAAAAACAGGATAGAGGGAAATACAAAGTAATAACTGTGAAAAAAAAATTTACAGCAAAGATTTGATAAAGGCCTCATTTCTACAACATACAGAGAACTTAATCAAATTTACAAGAATACAAGTCATTCCCCAATTGGTAAATGTTCAAGGCCGTTTTCGGACAAAGTAATCAAACCTGTCTACAATCACATAAAAAAAATGTTCCAAATCACTATTGATGAGATAATGCAAATCAGACTAATATGACAGAAAAGGAAAATAACAAACTTTGGAGAGGAAGTGGAAAATCTGGGACACTAATGCACTGCTGGTGAAGTTGTATACTGATTCAACCATTCTGGAGGGCAATTTGGAGCTATGCCCAAAGGGCATACCCTTTGACCCAGCAATGCCATGACCAAGTGTGTATCCCAAAGAGATAAAAAACAATATGGAAAAGGACCTACATGCACAAAAATATTTACAGCAGCTCTTTAGTGTTGGCAAAGAATTGAGAATTGGGGGGATACCCATCAATGGGAGAATGGTCCATAGTACATGATTGTGATACAAGAAATGACGAACAGGATGCTCTCAGAAAGACCTGGGAAGACTTACAAGAACTGATGCAAAGTAAAGTGAACAGAACCAGGAGAACATTGTACATGCTAACAGTACCATTATATGAAAATTAGATGCAAATGACCTAGCTATCCTCAGCAATACAATGATATAAAACAATTTCTAAGGACTTACGATGAAAAAGGTTATCCATCTCCAGAAAAAGAACTGATGATGTGTGAATGCAGATTAAAGCAGACTCTCTTTATACTTCTTTCCTTTGTGTGTTTGTGTGTGTGTGTGTGTGTGTGTGTGTGTGTGTTTTCTTTCACAACATGACTAGTATGGAAATTGTGTTCTTTCTTCATTGCCAAACAAGACCAGGCCATCAGAGAAATGATGACATGACTTGCACTTGACTTTGTTTTTAGTGAGGGAGGGCTGTGCAGGTCCCAGCCTCACTTCTCCTCCAGAGCCATAAGAGTCCAGTGATCTGATGTTCCTCAGGATTACTGGAGATGACCCAGGATGCACTGGGAGATCTTGGGCCCTTTAGGCTTAGGGTGAGGCAAGGCCCATTCATTGAATAGGCCTGTTTAAGAAGTAGCCAGGGCATGGCCCCTTTAAAGAGGCAAATAGAAACAAAGACATCAGATTGGGTGGGAAACAGCAACATAATGATAAGGACCGTAAAGCTGGAGGGTCCAGGAGTCCTTGGCAAGGACCCCGTGGAGTCCCAGCTTCAGAGTGTAGTAAGTTTAGGGTTTTGGGGGAGGACAGGGGAAGGGAAGGAGAGGGGAAGAAGGCAGTAAAACCCAGGTCAACGGGGCAGCTTTTGGCCATCCAAATTGACCTTAGTTTGGAGAGGAGAAGGAAGGGGAGGGAGAGGCAGACAAGAGAGGAGGAGGTGAGGTTGCCAGCTAGCATTCAGCCCGTTGCATCGACTCACAGGATCGTGTTCATCCTTCGTGGCCAAAGAAGACCATGTTTTGCGTGACTGCACATGGTTAACTTATGTCAAATTGCTTGCCTTCTCAATGATGGGGGAGGGGAAGAAGGGAACTTGGAACACAAAGTTTTTAAAAATGACTATTAAAAATTATTTTTACATGTAATTGAGGAAGAAATAAAGTACTAAAAAAAAGAAGGGCCAGCTTTTGTAGCTAAAGGTACATTCAGTGTTCATGGTTGAGCCTTTTCAACAGGATAAAAGTGACAACACCATTATAGTTAGTGTACGGTTTTAATGCTGTATCATTCAACCTATCCAAAAAAATTTTACAAAAGAAAAACCAAACTCACTTGAAAAACCAAAAGATCTAGAATATCAAGAGAAATAGCAAAAACAGGAAGGGATGGATATAGGGCTATTGAAAACATTTAGGACTGAATAACTCAGTGTTCAGTAAAACAGAAAACAAAAATTACTTAAGGAATAAACCTCTCTATCGAATGAAAACTGCAGGGGAAAACTGAAAGCAATCTGGCAGAAATTAAATTTAGATCAATGTACTATATCATATGCCACAATAAATTCAAAATGAATTATGTGATCTTACTATTCAAGATCACACCACAGAAACAAATCTAAGAAATCAGATCAAATACCTTTCACAACTATGGGCAGAAGTTGGATTCTTAACTAAAGCCAGGACAGAGGAAATCACAAAAGATGCAATTCTGTTGTTACTGTTGCTCAGTAGCTCATTTGTGCCCGAATCTGCGACACCATGGACCATAGAACACCAGATCCTTCTGTCCTCCACTCGCTCTCAAAGTCTGTTCACATTCATTGCTTCCATAACACCATCTACCCATCTCATCCTCTGTTGTCCCCTTTACCTTTTGCCTTCAAGCTTTCCCAACATCAGGATTTTTCCAATGAGCTCTGTTCTCCCTGTTATATAGACAAAGCATTTCAGCTTCGGCTTCAGTATTTGGCTTTCCAGTGAATGTTGTGGTTCAGTCATTGTTTAGTCAAGTCTGACTCTTGATGACTCCATCTGGGGTTTTCTTGGCAGAGATACTGGAGTAGTTTGCCACTTTCTTCTCTAGCTCATTTTACAGATGAGGAAACTGGGGCAAACAGAGTGAATTGACTTGTCCAAGGTCATACTGCTAGGAAGTATCTGAGACTAGATTTGAACTCAGGAAGGTGAGTCTTCCTTATACTCTATCCTCTGTGCCACCTAGAAGTCCTTCCAGTAAATAGCCTGAATTAATTTCTTTTAAGTACTGCCTGATTTGATCTCCCTGCTGTCCAAGGGATTCTAAAAAGTCTTGTCCAGCACCACAATTCCAAAGCCTTGATTCCGTTGTGCTTAGATTTCCTTATGGTTCATCTTTCTCAACTACACATTTCTACTGGAAAAAATCGTAGAGGATTGGAATGCTCAAGTATGAAATCCAAAGATAACTGGAATAACAGGCAAGTCTGGCCTTGGAGTACAAAATGAAGCAGGACAGAGACTAAGAGTTTGTCAGGCTAATTTGCTGGGCAGAGCAAACGCGACAACCTGAAAGACCACTCTATACACAGACATCACCAGACGGTCAATATGGAAATCAAATGGATTACAGGCTATGCAGCCAAAGGTGGAGATGCTTTACACAGTCAATTAAAACAAGTTGTGGTGCTGACTGTGACTCAGATTGTGAGTCTCTTACTGAAAAAATTAGACTGTCAGATCCAGAGAAGACATCCCTTTTGAATGTGAATTGGAGGTGATGACCCAGTCTGGTAGAGAGAGAGCCTGAAAAGTTATGGATGAAGGTTTATGTTACTGCATGGAAGGAAGCCACAAAAAAACATCCCAAAGAAAAAGGAGAGCAAAACAGCACAATGGCAGCCTGAAGAGGCTTTAAAACAGCTGAAGAAAGAAGGAAAAGGAAAAGGAAAGCAGAAAGGGAATGATGGCCAAATGAGAGCAGAACTCCAGAGAAGAGCAAGGAGAGATAAGGTTTTCTTAAATGAGCAATGCAGAGAAATAGGAAAAAAACCCAGTAAATTAAAGATATCATTTGATGCAAAAATGGGCATGATAAAAAGATGAAATAGTTTATTACATAAAACTGAAAAGCTGCTGCACAAACCAAAATCAATACATATAAAAAATATGGCCCACTGGGGAAAAAAAATTCTTTGGATGCAGTTTCTCAGATAAGGATGGATAATCCAAGGGTACAAAATTTCCCAAAACTCTTAGTGCAAATTTCAAGTTATTAAATCTTATGACTTTTGGAACAGCCTGTATAAAAAACTGAAAACAGTTTCCCAATCTATAAATGGTCACAAGATGCAAACAGTTCTCAAAAGAATCACAAACTACTTACAATCTTGTGAAAAAATCTCCAAATTCCTAGCAAAAGAAACGTAAAACAAAACCCTGGGAATGTGGGTCATTTTCTGCAAAGTTGACCAAGATGGAGCATTTGGAAGGAACACTGATGTACTATTAGTCGTGCTGGAAATCAGTCTGACCACTGTAGGAAGCACTTTGGAATTATGCAAATAAAGGGACTAAAAGATCGTGATTGGGCTAAGCTGGGTCACATGAACACAATGGAATATTATTATACTGGAAGAAGAGACAAATATGATGAATACAGAAATGCCTGGAAAACTGGAAAAGCTCTAATGCAGCTTGGCCAAAACCACACACACAATGACTCAGCACAGTACAGGCAAACAACACTGGACATGCCGAGAATTTACAATTTCCTTATCTATCAAATGAGTGGGAGAAGGAAATGGCAAACTACTGTAGTACCTCTGCGAAGAAATTCCCAAAAGTGGTCCGCAAGAAGAGTGGGCTGACAACCACAAAAAGAAATGACAAGGCACTAAGATGGGTCACGCAAGGGAAAGGAGCCTGACACCTGTCCTGGTCACCCGGCCTTTGCCCACCCTGGCTCTGGGCGGGGTCAGGAGGCCTCTCCGTTTCCCATGGATTGTTTGGTTCTGCTGGCTGGCTTCTCTTTCCTTCGGTTTCTTTTCCCCCTCTGATAAAGAGACTGCTAGCTTACATGGTACTGTAGGAGAAATTCTGTCAGCATGAGAGCCTTAAGTTATCATACGAACTGACCTTTTAGAACAGTAACACTAGAAAGACAGTGCTTGGAGCTAGACTGTGGGGAGAACACTGAATTCTAAACACAGGACTATCTATTTGACCTGAGACCTGATGGAGTGGTGGCCACAGTTCTTCGATGATAAAAACCATTCCCATGTGGGCTCTCCTTCCCCTTCATCCCAGTGACTCTGCAGGCCCAGCCTGTTCACGTCCCCTCTCCTGGTCCCTCCTCCCTCCACTCACAGGTAATTGAGTGGCTCTCCCCTCAGGTCTTTTCCTTTCCTGCCCCCTGGCTCTGACTCTCCTCCTTTGAGGCTTCCCCTCCACAACCACTCAAAGAAGTCAGTGCCTGGTTCACAACTTCCTTCCAGCTCCTTGGTTCATTAGTCATTTTTCTCCAGTTCACCTCAGGCACACCAAGGTATGTGTAGTACACACACTGGTTCTGACCCATTTAGGAGACTGTTGGAAGAAGCAGAAGAGGTTTAGAGGAGTCTGCTAGGAGGGTGGGGGTGGGGGTGGGCATGCACAAGAGAGACGAGAGTCTTGGCAGGAGGTGAGGGTGGCTAGACTGGAGGTCAAGTTCCAAAGGGGTGACGGAGGGGAGAAGTTGGGGTCAATATTCCAGGGAACTAAAACGGAACCCAGGTGGGTGGATGGGTGAGAACAAGATCCAGGGTGTGGATGGTCATTCTCATGGACTGAAAGGCATGAGGAAGGAGGAGGCTGAGATGGCTGAGGGGACCCCTTGATCATGAGGGTGAGCCAGCGGTTCCTTGAGAGGAGAAAGAAAGGCTGAGAGACCCCTGTAGCCTGCCAGAATATGAACTTGGCCATTGATGAGACACAACGGAACCTTGGGGGAGGAAGGGAGACCTGTGAGTGACCCATGGGGCTGAGCCTGGGGGAGGGGAGGCAGACAGCTGAAAGGAGGATGGAGTAGCTTTTCCCAGGAGACAGAACAGGGAGTGGATGGGCTGCATACACGCAGCAGTGCTGCCATCCTTCGGAGAGACAGACCCGCGTCTGGGTAACGCTGAGCACACAGACAAGGGGAGGAGACCCATGGAATCCTGCTGAGTCTTCGGGAATCTCAGCTTCTCCTCCCTGCGCTTCCCAGCCCCCAGGGGTCTGTCCTTGGCCCTCAACTCCTCCTGGACAGAAGGCCCAAAGACCAATCTACACAGCCTTGGTCTGTCTCAGGATCAAACGCACAGCAGGGACCACCAATGGACGTTTCTTATGAGAGGGTCCACAGGTACCATAAACAGAACAGACTCACTCTACGTCCTCTTCTGTCACCTCTCAGGCCCCAGGGACAGGAGCTTGGAGTCAATAGTAGACAGCCTTTGTGGTTGACAGAACACTTTACAAACATTATTCCATTTGATCCTCACAACCCCCTGGGAGAATGGTGCCATCATTCTCCTATTTGACAGTTGGGGAAACTGACACAGGCTGCCATGCAATGACCTGACCAGGGCCACCCAGCTCACATGTGAGTTCATGCTGCTCCCTTGAATCCAATGTAGGAAAGATCCTGGAAGAAAAGGGACAGCTCCTGCCTGTCCTCTGTCCACCCAGCACAATGCCCATCCCCATGGGAGGCACTAAGGGTGACCTGAAACACCAAGGCAGAGAAGGAAAAGGCCACAGAATAAATTACAACAACCAAGAGGAGACAGATCAGTCATAACTTCACAAGCTTTAAAGGGCCCTACCTCCCAGCAGCCCTGCTGAATGATGTTGGGCTGGGGGCTGTGTGAGGAAAGGGGACGGAGAGGCACTCCCACACCCAGGGACCAGTCAACTGACTGCAGGAGGCAGTTAGTGCCGCACTATCCTAATCATCTCTTGGGATGGACCTGAAGACCAGAGGTTCTCTGAATCTGGGGCCTGACTGCCCTGAATCATATGATCTTTGCTAGGCCAGGACCCACAAGAAATGTACTCTAATTATTCCCACTTAAAACTAGATTATTTTTCTCCACTCAGAAAAACCCTTAATGAAATAAAAATGCTCATAAAATCTCAACAAATTAGGATATTCCATATGTCACAAATTGTTTTAAGAATTTTAATAAAGAAATCTGGCCTCGCCAGTGCCAAGACTGATATAAAAATGAACCAATCTTGGAATTCATACGGGTAACTAACCATCCATCAGGTCAGGTGGGTCATGTGACAGCCTCTGGAACAAGGAAGAGGAACAGACACATCGACACAACACCTTTCAGTATAAGGCAAAACCAGAAAGGACGAGTGCAAAGCAATCCAAAAATTTCATTACTACCGATAAAAATGGCCAAGTGAGTGAGGATGAATTGTTAATACTGAAAAATCCTCATGGCATCTGAAAGGCAGTTCAGAGGGATAAAACTTGTTCAAATCAAAAGGTATCCCTGAAAATAAACAAGCAGATTCAGAGTCCACAGCTGGGGGATCAAGGCCTGACCCTGAATGGGGGTGAGAGGGTACCAAACAGTGGAAGGAAGCAGGACGGAGGGGTGCCAAGACCTGAGCCCAAATGGCGGGGGGTACAGTGGGAGTGGGAGTCGAGGTAGAAGGGGCACCCAGGCCTTTGCCCCAAGCCCTGATGAAATGAGAGGGGCCAGGTCAAATCACCGCCTACCTCCCAGCCAGAGGGGAAAGAACTCACAGAAGGGTGACCAGGAAGCAACCTCTGCCCCACAATACTCACAGGGATGTAGCCTGAGAATCACAGAGCTAGCCGCACTGGGATCCCCACAGTACAGGGGCGGGAAAAACAAAACCTAGACACTTCTCCTTACAGGTAGCTTCATACTATGAGACCTTTCACCTAAGTGTGGGTAGAAGGATGGCTGCCCCCCGAAATTCACCCTCTGCTGCCTCGGAGAGAAGGCAGGGCCTTAGTTGTCCATCACTTTGCTCTTCCAGGACCCAAGGTCCAGATACCAGCAGCATTCTGGCTACTCAATGCCATGGGGCAGTGCCCAACACCACCATCAGCTTCCTTCCCCTCCCTCCAGGTGACCAGAGAACCTGTTCTCTATCTCCTCTCTCCACAATGATGATACTTGGAGCTGTCATGCCTCCCCCTGGGTGGGAGCATGAAGCCCAGGGTGGAGCCAGATGCCCTCGGGTGTCTGCCAAAGGAGAAGGAGAAGACAGAGGTGGTGCTAAGACACCCAAGGCCACTTCCCACCAGGTGTCCCGGGACAGCCTCCTCTGGTCTCACCAGTATTTGGTGAACAGAATGAAGAAGAGGGTAGAACTGAAGAAGGCCTAGCCTGGCTCCTGGGGGAGAGCTGACCCTGTGGCAAAGGTCTCTCCCTGCCCAGTCCACCCTGGCCTTGGATACAGGACCTCCCTGTCACTGCTCTGCAGGTGAAGACCGAAAGCAGATTCTCAAAAATGAATGAATGGAGACTTCCAGGCAAGATCAGCAAGCTATCTGGGACTTTTGAAAATGAAACCCAAAAATGTCTACAGACATTCACCCTGAAAAATCAAGTCTGAATGGGTTCCTGGTCACACCCCAATCCACTCTTCTACATAAGAATCCTGAATGTGTGTCACTGCTGGAGCAGGACAGACTCATTCTCCAAGGCGATCTGGCCCTCCCAAATGCCCCAGGTGGGGCCTCCTCCTGTGCTGGCTCACTGAGGTATCTGCACCAAGCACACATCCCCTTGCCCAGCCTAGCTCTCTCCCCATTGGGGCAGATTCTCCAGGGCCAGGGGGCATGACCATTCTGAGAAGGCAGGTTCATCTGAAACGATACCCTGTTTTATATTCATTGTGTCCAGTAAAGCTGCCCTGCCAGTAAGTGGCTGCTCAGGCCCCCTGCCCTGATGCCCTGGCACCCTGCACACCCTTCCCAAGCACATGGGTCCTCTGAGTACTGCTGCAGCCAGGAATGCTAATCTTCCTCCCCATATCTAAGCATGGTGGGCAGAGCCAGGAACAGGAGTGGGACTGGACGCCCGTTACCTCCAGCCTTTGGTCCCCCAGAGGAACCAGGCTTCCGGCCACTGTTGACAGGGTTTCCAGAGGTCTTCGGGGCAGGAACTTTGAAGGCTGAGGCAGCTGCTGACGGCCTGTTTCCATCCACTGACTCCTCATCATCAAAGCTTTTATCTAGAGAAGACAGGAGAAAGACAGGTGACAGCTGAGCTTTCTGCAGTTTTCTCAAAATTTCCGGAGAGAAATCCCGCACAAACAAATGATTCTTGCATGGACAACATCAGGGCCTTTCTCACTCTCATTCAGGCCCTAGAATCCGGCAGTAGGAGCCGGCATCCCCAGGCCTCTGGCATTCCATGCACGGCTGGGCTGGGCAGGGCCTCCTCGCCGGCATCCCTCCCTGCTTCCACCCAGACACTAGCACTCACAATCACAGATGCGCTTGCAGATCAGACGCCTCATGCCTCCAGCAGCCCGCTGGCCTGGCCTTCACTGGAGGCCGATCCCGGGAGTTGCCATGGCCCCACCCTGGCCACTCAGTGTTCTGAGCTGCTGGGAGCCCGCCGGGAGCCCGCAGCTTGGAGGCAGCCTTGTGCCGGCATCTTTCTTTCTCTTCCCTGCCTGCACTAGGTACTGCAACAGCCAATCAGCTGGGAGGTGACATCATCTTCTGGTAGCCTAGCCTGATGAAAGGTGAAAATTCTCCCTGCATGTAAAAGACAGCCCCAATGGCTGCCCTTTCCCAGGATTGCAGTGGGGGGCTTCCTGCGAGCCAGGCTCCGACTTGTGTGGAGACACACACACACACACACACACACACACACACACACAAACACATACACAGAGACACAGACACAGACACAGACACAGACACAGACACACACACACACACACACACACACACACACACACGCGCGCGCGCGCGCGCGCGCACGGAGCCTGGCACATCAGAGAGGCCCCAAGGGCAAACACCAAGACAAGACAAAAGATAGGCCTTCTCAAATCCCTGAGGAAACCTTTCTTCTCTCAGGATCCCCAGGGAATGCTTCGGACCTAGAGACGCTTAAAAACGCACCATCACTTGCTTTTATTTGGGCAGAAACAAAAAGGACCTTTCAATTCTCACAGGAACAAGTGGGTCTCGGTTTTAAAAATCCACTTTCAAACCCTCTCCACTTTTGATACCACACCAGGATCGCTGCTACAAGGCCCTCACCCCAAGAAATGGGCCCCCTCCCCATTCCCCCTCTTGGGAGGGGGCCTCTAGGACCCTGAAGAAGTCACCCTGGCTTTGGTCTCACAAACAAGAGAGGGGAGAGAGATGCAAATTCCAGGACCAATTCTCTTTTTAAACCATTTCCCTTTCCAAGGACAGTTTTCAAATAATGTGGTTGATTTGGGTCCTGTAACCCGGGGGGAGGGGGGGAGGGAGCTGTGGGTAGCGGCCTGGTCAAATCTCTCCTGGAGAGGGTGTTCAGAGCCAGGCAGAGGTATGGCTAGGGGGTGCCAAGAGCAATGGGAAGGGAGGTGGGGAGAGGAGCTCCCTAAGCCCTGACACAGCCTGCATCCAGAGTTCCCATGGAAACAGGCACAGAGTGAAGATGAAAGGCTGAGTCCAAGTTTTAAAAAGAATTAACTCTTAAGATATCCAGATTTGGAGTATAGTAATGCTCCGGTCTCAGCTAAAATCTGGGAATTCCTCCCCTCCCCCCATTCTAGGCTTTGCACACTCCTTTTCCTTGTTGGTAAAGGCCAGAAAACATCAGAATAAGAGGTCACCAGGATGGAAGTGAGAGGAGACAGAGGCCTGGGCTTCCCATATTACTGAAAATCATTTCCATTGCAATTCAAATGTTTTAATTCTGCCCCTAGTCCTGATGAAAGATGCCTTCCATTTCCACGTGGATGAGCTCCCTTGGGTCTGCGAAGTGAAAGCAGTGGGTCTCAACAGGGAAGGGCCGAGTCATTAGTAAATGCTTCACTCTCCCCTCACACTCCCACAGACCCAAGCAGATCTGGCCCTCCACCTGGCGGCCAAGTGTCATGTTTGAGGTGTGGAAGGACCTGACTTCCTTCCTCCCTTGATCTCTGCCCCTGCCTTTCCAGGGTGTTCACTTTCTTCCTTTCCCCAGGCAAACATGCCAAGGAGGAGGGCTCCCCGGCTCCCTCCTCTTTCTCCTTCCTTGAATACAAGGCTTGGTTTAGGTGGCCTCTCTCAGATAGCACCTCTCCTTTCCCCCAGTGACCTCTGGTTTGCCTGGCAGGGTAAGGAGACTCAGGGAGGAGGGCAGGCTTCCTGACTCTGGTCCTTTCACCCCTGAGGCCAAGGCGCCACACCTGCTACTGAAGGCCAGCTCGGAGGGTGGCAGACACTGCTTTCTAACACTTCCCCTAACAACATGGTCCCTCTTCCCTTGCCCGGCCTTTCAGGAGTCCCTGGATGGCTAGTCTAGGCTCCCAGTTGGTACCTAGGGCAGACACAGGCCAGAAAGTCAGATTCCGTCTTGTGAAGATCCTCTCTAAGGCAGTTCCAAGAACAAGAGTATGGGGGAAATCCTAATACAAACCAAGAGGGCAAAGTTTCTTTTCCTAGATTTCCTAGATTCAATGGTGTCGCACAATTTTCACAATTTGAAAATGCCAATGCCCCTCAGGACCACCCCGAAGATCTAACCTGACACCTGCTGTGGAACAAAAGTCACCTCAGGCTCTTGAACGTGGTCCGCTTCTTGGACAGGCCTAGTGAAGAATGGACATACAGTCTGTGTTTAAAGGCCCAACATTATATGTAAGGAGGAGCAGTGGCAGGGCCCCTGGGGAATCTCTCCTCCAGAGCCCAACTCTAGGAAGGAACCAGAGCAGGCATTGCTTCTCCCCACCACCTTTCCCAATGGCAGATGGATCTGACCACTCTAGAGGAGGTCCTGGGAACCGCTTCTAGATCCCTCTATCAAGAACAAGTGTTTGTTAATGCCCTACTATGTGCATAGCATTATAGGAAGCACTAAGGACACAGAGGGGAAATGCTCTCTGCCCTCCAACACTGACCACAGAGGACAATCCCAAATCCAGGTAGGGAGCATCCATCTTTACTCCCTCAACCTTTGGCCACAGAGGGGAGGAGCCCAGAGCAAGGAAGCCACCTTTAAAGTTCACAAAGAACTTCCTTTACATGTTGATCTCTGATCCTCACAACTACACTGTGGCGTTGACACTATGCTCATTCCCATTTTACAGATGAGGAAACTGAGGCTGCGAGTCATTAAATGAACTGCCCACAGTCACCCAACTAGTGACTGTTCAAGGCAGTGTTAGAACTCAGGTGTCCTGATGTGTTCTCGAGCCGCTTCTGGCCTCCACTGGCTTTCTCCCTCCCAATGCACTTCCTCCTGACCCTGAAGAAAGAGAAGGAAAGTGTGACTAGGACAGGAGGCTCCCATCCAGGGTGCTGTATCCAGGCCTGGCCCATATGGCTGTGGGTCCATTTTCAGAGAAAGAGAGAGAGACTGGCAAGTCTGACTAACCTCTGGCTTATCTCCAGTCAGCATGGGAGCACCAAGGCAATGGGGCTTTCTTCTGGTTAAATAAAAGGAGAGCTGGGAGGCCAAAAAGACACCCTCGGTCCTCCTGGACCTGGAGCATACCTGTCCTCTAGAAAATGGCTTAATTCCTTGGACACTTCCTGCCTCCCATCCATGGCTGGCCCAGCCCCAGACAGATAGACTCCTCCTCTGAAGGGACAGACACAGCTCCCTGTCCCCACTTGCTGTCTGGGGACCACTCCTCCAGACCCAAGCCAGGTTCTCCCCTTGATGCCAAGGAGAACCTGGTGGCCTAGTCTTCTCTTCCATGAGTGGGTACATGGCATATTTCAAAGAAGGTCCCTCCCCCTCCCAGTTTCCTCATCTTCCTCCTTAGAACACAGTAATATTGCAATGTAAGAGATGTCAGAGCTGAGGAAGGCAGCCTCTCTGAACAAACTGAATTCTGATGAGGACAATGGGGGACTGTTTAAGGAGAAAGCAGGCACCCCAGCTGGAGACGGAAGCAGGGGACAGAGGCAGCCTGGAGATACCAGTGGGCACACTCCAGCATACGAAGCACTCCACTCCTCCAGTGAGGCATCCCTACCCTCAAGGAACTTACACCACATAGGAGAACATGCAGATCCATGAACACAAAGCCTAGGAAACATACACAGAAAAGTGCTCTAATGGGGGAGACTGTGCCCATCAGAAAGAAAGGTTAGGGTTAGGGTGTGCTAGCCCTTCCACACACAGGGCTCAGGATTCACCTGGGGCCACAGTAGGCAAGGTGGTGAGGACTCACCAGGCTGGGCACATGCTCTCTCTGGCCTCTCCTTCAGGATTCCTTGCTGCCCACCCAACAGATCTACAAACAGCCAATAGACATTTATTAAGCACCTACCATGTGCCAGACGCTGCATTAATGGCTGAAGATGTCCATGAGAAAACCAAAGACAGCCCCTGCCTTTGAGGGACTCACAAGCTAAGGGGGGAAGATGTCCTACAGAAGCAGCTGGAAAGATGAAGCCAGCAGAGCAGCAGGCATTCCTTGCCCTCCACCCACATGCCCAGTCAGACAAAGGCAAATCAGATTAGACTCAAGGGCAAGAGGCCACGCTGAGGGGGAGGACACTCCCAGGAAGAGGATCAGGAGAGGTTGGCCAGGCTTAGGCTGGGAGGACACAAACTAGGGTGTAAGCAGGTGTGATGAATTACCACAGCACCAGTCTCCCAGGAGAACATGTAACCTGTGACAAACATTAATTATGTTAACAAGCACAGATAGAGGGCCTACTGTGTGCTGGCACCTGGGGAGGTGCTGAGGAGACAATAAGGTCAGAAGCCAGTCCCTTCCCTCAACGGGGGCAGACAACGCAAAGAGAAGCTCAAAGCAGGGGCGTGGAGACGCTCCTTTGGCTAGACTACTTTTTTTCTCTCTTATTTATTTACAAAACAGAAGATGTGAGTTTTAAAATGTTAAAAACAATGTAGCCACCCTCCAGCAAGATGGGAGGCATTTTTAGCAAGTGCCCCAGAAATCACAAAGCTGAATCCACAAAGGAAGGTCACTGAGCAGGATGAAGAGAACTTGACAGAGTGGGGATGTGCGGGGCGAGGGTGGGCCAACATCCCACTAATACATCAGCACAGGTCATTCTGCCAAAGCACAGAAAAACAAGGGCAACTGGGGGGGCCATGTGGCCTGAGGCTGGGGGTAAAGAAAAGGGCCCCAAACCACAAAGACCTGATGAGAAAAGCCCATTGAACAGGCAGAGGAACATGAGAATCTAAAAGTCAGAAGAAAAAGGGGCAAAACTGTCCTGAGAACTGAAAGGAGGAGGAGCCAACAGTGAGAAGAAGGAGAGTGAGCCCACAAGGTGGAAGGGGGAAGAGAATTGTGTGGGACCTCTACCCTGCTAAAAACAAGCAAACAAACTCAGAGTAGCCTTAAAAACAGAAAGAAAACTCACACAGTTAATGATGAATGAATTTAGATTAATATATAATTAGATTTATATTAGAGCTTGAGGCAGAAAACCAAACACAATGAAGAATTTTAAAAACAATTAGCTAATTAAAACAAATGGAATGAATAATGGAGCCTTTCTATAAAGAAATTAAAAGAGATTAAGAGATTTGGAACGCAAAAATACTGAAGTGTGCTCAGACAGGTAGTGCAGTGGATGGAGTGCCCAGCACAGACTAGTTGGGTGACCCTTGACAAGTCACTTCACCCTGCCTGCCTCAATTGCCTCATCTACAAATAAGCTGAGAAGAGAACTTACAAACCTTTCCAGTATCTTTGCCAAAAAACCCCCAAGGGGGCCCTGAAGGGTCAGACACAACTGAAAGAAAGGAACATTGAAACTCAAGGCAAGGACACAGAAATAACATGGATTTTGTATCACCCCAAAGGACAGCCCCTGAAGACAACTTAAAGATTACGGGCTGACCACAAGAATGTGACTACTCAAAACACAGGAATACTCTCAGAGGAGAAAATGGTTCAGATTGTTCTGGAGACAGAATACAAAAAAAGGACCAAGAGTGACCACAGATCGCTGCCAGGAAGCCCCACAAATGTCTGGAGGGAGTGAGAGTGAGCCCCTGGGACACAGAAGGAAGGCAATCTGAAGACATGTAGTTACTCAGGGGAGAAAGGGAAGGCATCCAGAAAGATACCTCCTGATCATCAGCTAGGATCAAAATCAATCAAGCAAGGGGCCAACTAGTGGCAGGGCCAGCATCCCCACTAAATGGAGCTTGTAGAGAAGGGAGAGAGCGCCCTTTCACCCCATCTATCATTTTCTGTTTCTAGAATGGGGTGAGAAGGCAAAGGACAAGGAAAAGAATGGCCACTCTGGACAAGTGAGTCAGGATGTGCGGGAGGGGGCCCAAATGGGAGAGAAGATGAGGCAGCAGCCTAGGACACGTAGGGGAAGCCCTAGTGGACAGGGGGCTGGCAGAAGCAGGGACCAGGCCCCAGGCACTCGAGGTTGCTGAAGAACATTCTCTTGGGGATGAAGTGGGAGATGTTGTGCCCTTCAGAGGCCCATGTCTCTGAGGTCTCTGCTCTAAGAGGGCATTCAACACTCGGGAAAGGTCCAGGTCTCATGTTCTGGGGGAGGCTGTGCCCACTGTGTGCCAGGTACTGTGGCAAGCACCCCATCTAATGGGGAGAGACAACAACACATTAAAAAGGGGGGGGTGGGAATAAGCATCTATATAGTACCTACTGTGTGCCAGGGCCTGTGCTCAGCTCTTCAATGATTAATTTAATGATTTAATGATCTAATCAGATCTTTCAATAACCCTTAGAGGTAGGATTCTCATTTCTACAGCTGAGGAAATGGAGGTACACAATGTCCAAGTGACCCGCCCAGGGTCACCCAGCTCATGTCTGAAGCTGGATTTGAACTCAGGTCTTGCTGACTTGAGGCCTCTACAAAAAGCAGCTGAAAGGGTGAGGGGGGAGTGTCCTGCAGTCATGAGGAAATGAGCTGGATCTGAGGGTTCTTCAGCATCCATCTTCTCGGATCAGAGGGAAGGAGGGGCCCAAAGGATAAAGGGCTAAGGGGGGGTGGTGGTAGAGAAAAAGTAACAAGGGGAGTAGAGCCCAGAGGGTGGAGCAAAAACAGAGACTTGCTCGAGCTCTCCCACCAAGCCCAGCCAAATACCTGCAGAAAATGATTCTAAACAAATTCTGGAGATGCAGAACCCACAGTATGACAGAGTGAGGCAAATGTCCAGCCCAAGACAGCCTGGAAGGTCACCTGGAAGTGTCTATCACACCACGCTGGGAGCAGAGCAAAATCCTAGACAGGACCTGAGCAGGGAGGAGGAGGGAACGGGGGAAGGGGGGACAATGGACTGATGGACAATGACTGAATCACTGGCACCTGTGGTAGTTTCCAGACTTCATGAGCTCAAAATGCTGAGGACAAATTGGAAGATCAGTAGAAAAAAACTGTTGGACCTGGATGAGAGTAGAGTGGTCTGGCCCCAGACCCAGGGTGGTGGAGGGGCTGGAGGAACCTGAGGCAGGTGCAGCAGCACCTACTGTTCCTGGACCTCTAGGTCCACAGATTCTAGAGGAATTCAGAAGCTGAAAGTACACTCCTCCACCCCCAGTGGAAGCAGAGAACTGTTAACAAAGAGCTCAAAAGTCAAGTAAATGGCTAGGGAAATGAGCAAAAACCAGAAAAAGAATCGGGCTATAGAATCTTACTTTGGTGACAAGGAAGACCAAAGTACATGAACAGAAGAAGACAACAAAGTCAAAGCTCCTCCATCCAAAGCCTCCAAGAATAATATGAATTGGTCTCAGGCCATGGAAGAGCTCAAAAAGGATTTTGAAAATCAAGTAAGAGAAGTCCAGGAAACATTGGGAAAAGAAATGAGAGAGATGTAAGAAAATCATGAAAAATGAGTCAACTGATTGCTACAGGGGAACCCAAAAATGCCGAAGAAAATAAGACCTTCAAAAACAGACTAACCCAAATGGCAAAAGAGATCCAAAAAGTCAATGAGGAGAATGTCTTAAAAAGCATAGTTGGTCAAATGGAACAGGAGATCCAAAAGCTCACTGAAGAAAATAATTCCTTAAAGATTAGAATAGAACAAATGGAAGATAATGACTTTATGAAAAATCAAGAAATTATAAAACAAAACCAGAAGAATCAAAAAATAGCAGACAACGTGAAATATATCATTGGAAAAACAACTGACCTGGAAAACAGATCCAGGAGAGAGAATTTAAAAATTATGGGACTGCCTGAAAGCCATGATCAAAATAGACTTCATCTTTCAAGGAATTATCAAGGAAATCTGCTCTGACATTTTAGAACTAGAGAGTAAAATAGATATTGAAAGAATCTACCAATATCCTCCTGAAAGAGAAGTTAAAAGGAAAACTCCTAGGAATATTGTAGTCAAATTCCAGAGCTCCCAGGTCAAGGAGAAAATATTGCAAGCAGCCAGAAAGAAACAATTATAGTATTGAGGAAACACAATCAGGATAACACAAGACCTAGCAGCTTCTACATTAAGGGATCACAAGGCTCAGAATATGATACTCCAGAGGTCAAAGGAGCTAGGATTTAAACCAAGAATCACCTACCCAGCAAAAGTGAACATACTTCAGGGGAAAAAATGGTCATTCAATGAAATAGAGGACTTTCAAGTATTCTTGATGAAAAGACCAGAATGAATAGAAAAATCTGACTTTCAAACACAAGAATCAAGAGAAGCATTAAAAGGTAAGCAGGAAAGAGAAATCATAAAGAACTTACTATAGTTGAACTGTTTACATTCCTACACGGAAAGATAATATTTGTAACTTGAGAGTTTTCTCAGTATTAGGGGAGTTGCAGAGATTTTATATATATAAATATACATATATACACACACACACACACACACACACACACACACACACACACACA
>CM053772.1:640580-690002 GCA_028658325.1 Potorous gilbertii
GAAGCATTAAAAGGTAAGCAGGAAAGAGAAATCATAAAGAACTTACTATAGTTGAACTGTTTACATTCCTACACGGAAAGATAATATTTGTAACTTGAGAGTTTTCTCAGTATTAGGGGAGTTGCAGAGATTTTATATATATAAATATACATATATACACACACACACACACACACACACACACACACACACACACACACACATACATATATAACAGCCACAGGGTAAGTTGAATCTGAAGGGATGATATCTAAAATAATAAAATTAAGGGGTGGGTGAGACAAGAATATATTGGGAGGAGAAATAGAATGGGTTAAATTATCTCTCATACAAAAAGGGCAAGAAAAAGCTTTTTCAATGGAGGGGAAGAGAGGGGAGGTGAGAGTTTAAGAGTGAACCTTATTCTCATCAGATCTGACTTAAGGAGGGAATAATATACACACTCAATTTGATTTGAAAATCTATCTTACACTATAGGAAAGTAGTGGGGAAAGGGATAAGCTAGGTGTCTGGGTGTGTGTATAAGGGATGACAGAAGGGAGGGCAAATGAGAGGAGGGTGTAATTAGAAGCAACACTTTTGAGGAGGGACAGATTCAAAAGAGAGAATAGAATAAATGAGGGGGCAGGACAGGATGGAGGGAAATATAGTTAGTCTTTCACAACATGACTACTATGGAAGTGTTTTGCATAACTACACATGTAAAACTTATATTGAATTGCTTGCCTTCTCAGTGGGAGGTGGGTGGGTTGGGAGCAAGGGAAAGAAGTCAGAACTCAAAGTTTTAAAAATGAATGTTAGAAATTGTTTTTATATGTAACTGGGAAATAAGACATACAAGCAGTGGGGTATAGAAATCTATTTTGCCCTACAAGAAAATAGAGGAGAAGATAAGAGAAGGAAGGGGTGTGATAGAAAAGAGAGCAGATTGGGGAAAGGGGTAATTAGAATACATGCTGTCTTAAGGTAGGCATAGAGGAGAGATGGGAAAAAAATTGGAACTCAAAATCTTGTGGAGATGGATGTTGAAAACTAAAAATAAATTAATTAATAAAAACTTTTTTAAAAACTAAAAAAAAAAAAAGGAATGAGTAAGCTCTACAAACATCAGATAAAGAGGAAGTCTGGATCTCATTCTTCAACAGCTCACAGGATGATGAACAACCTTCTGTCCAGACTGCAATGTCTTGGGACAGACAGAGGGGATACTGAGGTCAGAGTGGCACCAGCATAGCACTTACAGGGGCCTAGAGACAACCCAGCCAACACCAAGAGCAGCTTGCACATCTCCCCTCACTACGCAGGAAGAGATACATCAATGCCCACCATTTGCTAGATGTAAGAATGTGATAACAAGGGAAATAGTATCTTCTGCTGGTTTGGTTTTAATATAATCAAATGCCTCTGATTGAATCTTGCCCTTATCAATCAAAAGTCTTTACTAGAAGTAAAGTACAGAAACAAGAGTTTCTTTAACTAGAAACAGTACATGTATTTGTACAGTTAATTATTTTAATGTGATTAAAGATCTTCCCCTTCCATTAATGGGCCTGCCCATTAAAGGGAGTTTGATTAAGGAAGATCAATAGGAAGGTCCACACCTTTTGCTAATGAGGCACTGATTCCTAAGGGTTAACTTTGGGGCTTACTGTAAGTGTTTGTTTGGCCAGATGAAGACTCTGGGAAGCACATAAGGACCACTCCCCCACACACCTTCCCCCTCCTGAAAAACCCTATGTTCGTTGATTCCTTCTCTGATAACTATGGTTAGAAAGTTGGATCTGTCTGTTGAATTCAGGCAGAGGAAGCCATGTCAGCTGATCTTTGATTTCTCTGTATTTTCTTTGAAGTTCAGGGTGCTGACTTCCTTGAACTAGGTGAATGGTATATGTGCTTGGTTAAAGGAATGATACATATGCTTGATTAAAGTGATTGTTAATCTCTCAAAAATTGCCTTTCCTTTTATGAATGCAGTTTTAAGACCCTGTGATACCAGGCCCCACTGTGTATGTTGGGGTGCTTACTGATACAAAGGGGCAAAGCAGCAGTGAGTTCAACAGAGAGGCTGGAACCTGAGCATTGGAAGCCCACCCTCCAATAATGTACAAATAACACCATCATGCTTACAGAAACAGGAAAGGAACACACACAAATTCTAACATAAGAGGCACCAATCACACTATAAGATGACCACTGTAGGAATCTTTAATATTTTGCTCTCATCAACAAAAACAGAATTTGAACTGTCTGAGAATTTATTGCTGAAAGATCTGTGGCATCTACTCAAGGGGAACATTTTAAAGAACATGCATATTTCTCAGCAACATATGGTAACAATACAAAAAGAGAACTTGTGTTACAGCACAAATAAATTATAAATACCAAAAAGCAGAAATATTCAACTCATCCTTCATAGAACAAAAATGCAACAAAAATTATAATACAAGTAACAAAATCAAAAGCTACAGCCCCAAACTGACATTTAAGTAATAACCTTCTGAATGATGAGTGTATGAAAGAATTAACTATAAAAAGCATATATAAAAGAGAAGAATGATCAGACTACATACAAAAGGTTCTGGAATGCAACTAAAGTCCTCCAAGAAAAAAAAAAGATTATCTCTCTGAGGAGACACATTAATGAAACAGAAGAGAGTAAAAATGAGCTGAATATGCAACTAAAATATAGGGGGAAAAATCAACAAGTAAAACAAAATAAGCACAAAGGAAATTATGTTCAAAATTACGGAGAAACAGATAAGATAGAAACCAAATGGTTACAAAATTGATAAATTAAATGAATTAAATGCTGAGGTCTGGGCTTTTGTCTTAGTTAAGCTAATAAAATTGATAAGTCTTTAGTTAACCTGATTAAAAGAGAAGAAATCAAATGTTGGAGAAGATACAGGAAAGTTGGAACACTAATTCATTGTTGGTGGAGCTATGAACTGATCCAACCATTCTGGAGGGCAATTTCAAACTACGCCCAAAGGGCTATAAAAATGTGCATACCCTCTGACCCTGCAATACCACTTCTAGGGCTGTATCCCAAGAGATCATAAAAATGGGGAAAGGAACCACATGTACAAAAATATTTACAGCAGCTCTGAGTGTGGTGGCCAGGAATTGGAAATCAAGGGGATGTCCATCAATTAGGGAATGGCTGAACAAGTTGTGGTATGTGAATGTAATGGAATACTATTGGGCTACAAGAAATGAAGAGGTGGACTTGAGAAAATCCTGGAAAGACTTATATGAACTGAGCAGAGCCAGGACAACACTGTTCACAGAGACAGCCACAGTGTGCAAGGACTGATTTTGACAGACTTCTCAGCAATGCAAGGACCAAAGGACCAAATTCCAAAGGACTCACGATAGAAAATGCCATCCAGGGTGGAGCCAAGATGGTGGAGTAGAAATACGCACATACATTACCTCTTCCCCCACAACTCATAAAATACCTGTAAAGAAAGACTCTCAACAAATTCTAGAGCAGCAGAAGGCAGAGAACAACGGAGTGGAGGAGATTTCCAGCCCAGGGTGACCTGGAAGGCCAACAGGAAAGTTTTGCTGCACCGGACACGGAGTGGAACCCAGCCCTGGCCATGCTGCATTGCAATGGGGAGAGAACCCAGCAGGCCTTGGGGGCAGAATCCCCAGCGGCAGTAGCAGGTTAGCAGATCCCTCAACTCACACACACCAAAGGTCAATGAGAGGGTTTTTTCAGCTTGCTGAGAAGGGAGCAGGGTTTTCCCATAGCTCCGGCCTCAGGCTGTGCCTGCAGAGGCCTCATCTGGTGGCAGCAGTTCCCACAGCAGCCCGCATCCATTGTTGGACTGTAAAGCCCATGGGGGAACTAAGGAGCTGATCCTTAACTCAGTCCTGTGTGGTGGCCCTGGCACACCTAATGCTCTGGGAGGAATTGAGCAGCTGATCTTTATCTCACACTGAATGGTGGCCCTGCCCCTGCCTAAAGCCCCTGGGGGAATTAAGCAGCTTATCTGAATCTCAGCCCACAGTGCTGGCCTGGTGGAACTGGATGCCAGGTGGAGAGGAAACTACAATTCACAGATTCTGGGCACAAAAGTTTCTGGTTGCTCCCAGACCAGTGTATACGCTTGATTGTGCCACCCTGGAGGAACTGACATCTTACAGATCCCCTAAGTACACCCTCCTCTGGACAAAAGACCCAAAAGTCAAGTAACTGATTGGGAAAATGCCCAAAAAAGGGAAAAATAATAAGACCTTAGAAGGTTACTTTTTTGGTGAACTGATATCTTCTTCTATTCTTTCAGATGAGGAAGAACAATGCTTGCCATCAGGGAAAGACATAAAAGTCAAGGCTTCTGTACCCCAAATATCCAAAATAAATATTCAATGGTCTCAGGCCTTGGAAAAGCTCAAAAAGTATTTTGAAAATCAAGTAACAGAGGTGGGGGGAAAATTGGGAAGAGAAATGAGAGAGATGCAAGAAAGTCATGAAAAGTAAGTGAACAACTTGCTAAAGGAGAACCAAAAAATGCTGAAGAAAATAACACCTTTAAAAATAGGCTAACTCAATTGGCAAAAGAGGTTCAAAAAGCCAATGAGAAGAATGCTTTAAAAAGCAGAATTAGCCAAATGGAAAAGGAGGTTCAAAAGCTCACTGAAGAAAATAGTTCTTTAAAAATTAGAATGGAGCAGACGGAGGCTAATGACTTTATAAGAAACCAAGACATCACAAAACAAAACCAAAAGAATGAAAAAATGGAACATAATGTGAAATATCTCACTGGAAAAACAACTGACCTGGAAAACAGATCCAGGTGAGACAATTTAAAAATTATGGGACTACCTGAAAGTCATGACCAGAAAAAGAGCCTAGATATCATCTTTCAAAAAGTTATCAAGGAAAACTGCCCTGATATTCTAGAACCAGAGGGCAAAATCAATATTGAAAGAATCCATAGATCACCTCCTGAAAGAGAACCAAAAAGAGAAACTCCTAGGAACATTGTAGTCAAATTTCAGAGTTACCAGGTCAAGGAGAAAATATTGCAAGCAGCTTGAAAGAAACAATTCGAGTACCATGGAAATACAATCAGGATAACACAAGATCTAACAGCTTCAACATTAAGGGATTGAAGGGTGTTGAATATGGTATTCTAGAGGTCAAAGGAACTAGGAATAAAACCAAGAATCACCTACCCAGCAAAACTGAGTACAATACTTCAGGGGAAAAACTGGTCTTTCAATGAAATAGAGGACTTTGAAGCATTCATGATGAGAAGACCAGAGCTGAAAAGAAAATGTGACTTTCAAATACGAGAATCAAGAGAAGCATGGAAAGGCAAACAGGAAAGGGAAATCATAAGGGACTTACTAAAGTTGAAGGGTTTACATTCCTACATGGAAAGACAATATTTGTAACTCTTGAAACTTTTTTCAGTGTCTGGGTACTTGGTGGGATTACGTACACACATACACACAAACACACACATACACACACAAATAGAAAGAGACAGAGACAGAGGGCACAGGGTGAGTTGAATAGGAAGGGATCATATCTAAAAAAATAAAATTAAGGGGTGAGAGAGGAATATATTGGGAGGAGAAAGGGAGAAACGGATGGGGCAAATTATCTCTCATAAAAGAGGCAAGAAAAAGACTTTTCAATGGAGGGAAAAAGGGGGGAAGTGAGAGGGAAAACATGAAGTTTACTCTCATCACATTTGACTCAAGGAAGGAATAAAATGCACACTCATTCTGGTATGAAAACCTATCTTACAATACAGGAAAGTGGGGGAGAAAGGGATAAGCAGGGTTGGGACGATGATGGGAGGAGGGAGCAATTAGAAGTCAACACTACTGGGGAGGGACAAGTTCAAAGGAGAGAATAGAAGAAATGGAGGGCAGGATAGGATGGAGGGAAATATAGTTAGTTTTACACAATAAAACTATTATGGAAGTCATTTGCAAAACTACACAAATATAGCCTATATTGAATTGTTTGCCTTCCCAATGGGAATGAGTGGGGAGGCAGGAAGGAAGAGAAGTTGAAACTCAAAGTTTCAGGAACAACTGTTGAGTATTGTTCTTGCATACAACTGGGAAACAAGAAAAATGGGGTATAGAAATTTTATCTTGCCCTATAGGACAAAAGAGAAGATAGGGATGAGGAAAGGGAGGGATGTTAGAAGGGAGGACAGATTGTTGGTAGGGGTAATTAGAATGCTTGGAATTTTGGGGGGGGAGGGGGAAGATGGGGAGAAAATTTGGAACTCAAAATTTTATGGAAATGAATGTTGTAAACTTAAAATAAATTAATAAATTTTTAAAATAAACAAATAAATATTTGGAGGAATAAAAAAGAAGATGTCATCCATATCCAGAGAAAAAACTATGGTGTCAGAATGCAAAACAAGAAGACTATTTTCTTTCTAGTTTTATTTTTTTCTTCCATAGTTTCTTCCATTCATTTTAATTCTTCTATGCAACAAGACTAATGTGAAAAAAATGTGTTTAATAGGAATACATGTGTAGAGCCCATATCAGATTGGATGCTGCCTTGGGGAGTAAGGGGGAGAAAACTATGGAAGTGAATGTTGAAAATTAAAAATAAATAAAGTGAAAACTGAAAAAGAATAAAAAAGAGGAAGAGAGAAAATCAGGCCAAAATAAAAAATGAAAGATAAATTATCTGCATTAGCTAATAAAAAGAATAATCACAGCCTAATAAATACAATTATATTCCAACAAAATCATGAATTTAAGAAAAATAGAAATACTATAAAAATAGAAACTATCTAAATTGATGGAAGGTTTTAATCCAATTTTAGAAAAAGAATTAAAGACACTATACCAAAGCAGGGGTTTGGTCCACATGCAGAGGTGAATTCTCTCAAACGTTAAATAAACAATTCTGATGGATCACACAAAAACTGGTGTCCGTACACAAGACAGGATGCAGACAAGTGCCAAGGGTCTGAAATAGAATGGTCACCAAGGAAGAAGAGAATTACAAAAGACACAGGGAAGGCAAACATCAACAAGATAGAGCAGCGGATTGCAGAGAGGGAGAGAGAAGACGCCATTGTGGTGCGGGGGGCTGACAGAAAGGGAATTCAGTGTTGTTTTGGACGCAGTGACTTGGCATTTCCATGGGGCAGACCTCAGGAGAGATGCTAGGGAGATCTCAAAGCTAGGAGAGCTGAGGAAGTCAAAAGTGAGAATGGAGAGGGCCCATCTGAGAGCCTGGGGACACAGCCATGGGGAGAACCAGAGAAAACTGCACCCCAAAATCCCAGAAGGGAAGTTAGGTTAGCAGAGTCAAGTGCTGAATATGTACCAAGAAAGAATGGACATTGACAAAACGCTACTGCAGCTGCTTTGCACAGGGCAGTCTGGAAGCAAGACAGCAAAATGCCGCTTTTTCCTTCTGCTGATGACCTCCAACCATCCTGCCCGGGGCAGTCTGAAGAATCCTTTCTTCCATCAGATTGCAAGCTTCTGGGAGCAGGGGCATTGGGCCTCACCAGAAGAGCTGGAACTACCTGTAAGAACTTAGAAGGGCCCCAGAGGAAAGGATGCTTTTTGGAAACTGCAGAAGCAGTGGGAAGCCACTGCTCCACCAACAAAATGGTGGCACAATCCAAGAGAGAAGCCTGAGAACATGAACTATGGTGGCATCCCTCCCTCACTCCCTGGATGACCTCAGGCTGGGCCTCCATCCCTTCCTTGGTAGAATGCACCCTTGGACAAGATGATCTCGGTGATCTCTTCCAGCTGGATGTCGATGGTCCTATGACAGGATCAGGCCATTATGCTCTGAATAGTTATTCTCTGAGTATCTCTGGGTCAGATAAAGCTGAGTGACCTTTTACTGAGGTCCTCATCTGATTCCTTTAGCAAAGATGACAGGGTAGGACCCAGGCAAAGGTGAAGAGGGAGCCAAGAGGGCTCTGCCTTGACTGAACAGAAGGAGCCAAAGAGTAATGTAAACCAGAGGGAGGTCTGCAATGGTGTATTACAAGGCTCTATGTCTATCTCCAGTTTTGTGCTGGAGGAGGAGAGAGAGGTGGGGGGGAAGAGAGACAGAGGGAGGGAGGGAGAGACAGGAAAGAGGGGGAGAGGGAAAGAGAAGGAGGAAGGGAGAGATCTCTACCTAGCACAGGACCAAAGATAG
Source organism: Potorous gilbertii (assembly GCA_028658325.1). NCBI lineage: Eukaryota > Metazoa > Chordata > Mammalia > Diprotodontia > Potoroidae > Potorous > Potorous gilbertii. The sequence continues at coordinate 648,745 of CM053772.1, forward strand.
AGCTCTATGAGGATATGGCTCAGATAGCTAAGTCCATAGAGATAGCAGAACTATCTTTCCACACAAAAAGCACATTTGTGAATGAGCTCAATACCCTTGACAAGCACACCGAATGGACACTTATCCAAGTGACATAAAGCTTGGAGGACAAGCTAAGATATGAGACATCACAAAAGTGTGACTTCAGTTTGAAGCTTTTGAAACTTGTATATTAAATGGACATGAGTGAGCATTAAAAAGCCAAAAAACCCTGAAGAGAGCACACACAAAGCATCAACATTGCTGCTGGAAGACCTGGGTTCAAATCTTTTCTCTGAGGCTCACAGCTGGTGTGACTTTGGGAAAATTGGTTTCTTCTTTCTGGACTTCAGTCTCCGCCATCATCTGTAGAATGAAATGTCCACATCCAATGTCCTCTGTGGTACCCAGACATGATTGCACAGCTCTTTGATATTTGGAAAATCTTTACTCTTTAAAAATCCAATCTGATGAGTAGAGGGGAAAATATGGCTCAGCAAAAGTTCCTGCAAAAAAGATCTTGTGGACTGAGTACACTCTAACATCACTGAATCAGCTCAGTGAAATAGTGGGCACAAAGGCCACCTCCCCCCCCCGCAACAGCATAGTGTCTCTCCATGAAGAATAGTCAATGAGAAGCGAGGCCATACAGGATTCTCCCTGGTTAATCTCTCCCAGAAGTCTCCTGTTCATGGGACTGCCCCTTCCCAGCCAGGCCAGTGACACCCCTAGAAGGAATCCTGGGGGGCAAGGTTAGGGGAGGTCTGCTCCAAAAGAAAGACCTGAAGAGCTACCTTCAAATAGTTTAAGGGTGCAGAACCCACTCATCCCCAGAAGCAAAAATGAGGGAGAATTAATGATTAGGGATGAGAAGAAAATGGGTCATCCATATACAGAGAATGTCCAAACTGGGATGGACTACCCTGGGATGAGGCTGGTTCATCTCCTTTCAAGGAAGTTCCAGAGCAGATGCCAGCTCTGGTACAGCTCTGATGTATTCTGAAGTTCCGATCCCGATTGGAACCAGAGTGGACACAACACTGGGCCTGGAGGCAGAAAGGATGGAGCCTCTCATTTATCAGATGTGTCTGCCTTGGTTTCCCCATCATAAAATGGGGATCATAACAGCATTCACATCTCAGGGCTGTTGTTGGGATAAAATCTGTGAAGCCCAGTGCCTGGAATGTGGCAGGTGCTTAACCAAGCTTCCACCCTCTCCTTAAAGAAGACAAGGGAGGAGGCAGCTGCCTCTATAACCTATTGCCTCATCTCTCTCCACACTCCAGGAGAACGGCCTTTATTCACAAGATGGAGCAAATAACTTGGCTTCCCTTGGCAATTCCCTACCACTGGAACCATCTTCAGAGTCACCCAAGACTTCAGGGAATGAGACCCAGTTCCAGTTGGGGCCAGGCACATCCCTGACACTGAAGTCTGAGTCATCAAGATGTCCGAGTCTAACATTCCCTCTCTGAAAAAGACAGAGAGACGTGGACTCCCAAGAGTAAAGCAAGAGAGTCTGGCTAAGCAAAGAGGCAAAATCACGTGGCAAGCCTGGGGACCTGTACCTGGCCCAGGACCAATTCCTGGGAAAAACAGGGCAGCTCACTCTCCCAGTGTAGGGGCACAAAGCAAAAGGCCTAAAACACCTAAAGCCCCTAATCCTGAGGCAAACCTTGCCAAGGGTCTACGTAACACCTGAGGCTTCGACTGAAAACAGAGTTTCCTAAGCAGGAGCTGAGAGTTGTAGGAGAATCTGCTCAACACAAGTCAACGGTGTGTAACAACAGCCCCCAAAGCTATCATGATGTTTGGCTTTATTGAAAGATCCAGCCAGGACTTCCAGGGACAAGGTCCTCTGTACCAGGCCCCAGTCAGACACGTGGGGAACAAAGCCATTTCTAGGTGGCTGATTCTCAGAGAGATTCCAGAAGGGAACAAGGACAGGGAAGACCTCAAAAGCATGCCCAATAACAACCCCCAGCCTCTCCCATGCAGTCTAATGCATTTAGGGTAGTATTGCTAGTTGCTGCCCACTCTATGCTCATGACAAAGTTTAAAGGATCAGAGCCCACATCTAGACTTGGGAGGCCCCTATGGTGATCCAGTTGAACCCTCAACCTCCCGCACCAGAGGAGACTTAGGACCAATAGCAACTTGCCCAAGGTCATGCAGGTAGTGAAGAAGTGACTGAATGAGCAGGACTTGAGTCCAGCAGCTGGGTCTACCCAGATCCTTGGCGCCCCCGGAAGACTGGGGAGGTGGACATATGCCAGCCCACCAGCCACTTTTCCCAGTTCTCATTTCTTGGGCACCACAGTTCTTCTCACAACTTCCCTCTCTCCTGGATCCTTTCACCCTATATGATATTCATAGACCTGAGTGCTAGCTCGCAGGTGGAAAGAATGCAAACAGAGGGTGTGTTCTGATGATTCTGCTAGGACAGGAGGATGTATTTTGGCAGAACTGATGACAGAGGGATCCAGGAAGCAGGGCGCTGGGCCAGGAGTTAGACCTTCATTCACCCGTGCCCTCAGTCACTTCCTAGCTGGGTGCCCTGTGGTGGGTTGTGGGGAAGTGCTCAGTCCAGTGCCCAAATGTACGCCACAGCAATGTTAGCTACAATAGACCTCAATATCACTCTGTCTCTGGCCCTTCTGGTCCCTCTGCTGAATTTCCCAGCACACTTTTCTGTTTGTCCACATTTGCACAGTCATAGCACTGGCCAACTTTGTTTGGAAAACCTCGTCCACCTTCTCCAACAGACGCTGGTGCGTGAGGCAGTTACGTGAAACAGTGGCACTCCATGTTGCCTCTCCAAGGAAAACCTGGGCACCACTCTGGTATCTGCTCGCAGAATCCTTCAGCTTTCCCCTTTGGGAAGGTGAGCTTCTGACCCTTCGCCCAAACAGGCCTCCAGGTGCCACCACACCTGCACCTCTTGGCAAAGTCCCTCACAAACCTCCACCTCTCCTTGCTAAACTCAGTGTCCTGCCCATTCCCTGCTCACATCACTAACTGTTGGGCTGGGCTTCCCTGCTGGTCCCCTGGGGATTATGTAAACTCTGGCCTCTCCCTGACCTCTGGCTCCTGATTCTACCTTGCTAACAACAGCCACATTCCATCCCATGGTCACAACCATGGGATAGGGAAGGCCCTCATGACCGATCAGCAAGGATGCGTCAAGCATGCTACCCACCTGCAGGCACCGTGCCAAGAGCCAGAAACATGCACTGTCTCAACGGAGACAACAGGGTCACATGTGTCTGTATCCACAAGCTGCCTGACCCTGCTTTCCCCTGGTTCTCCTCCTCTCTGCCTTCTCTGTGGATCACCATCCCGCTGACACCTCTGAACTGGGCACCCTCCTCCTCTTCCTCCACATGAGTTGCCTTGGGAGTCTCTTCAAGGTTCCAATGATCATCTCTATGCTGATGATTCTCAGACACAGGGTTGAGGCCCTTACCCCTCTCTAGACCTCCAGGTTTCATCTCCAGCTACCTGATGGACGTCTCAGACAAATGAGCCCAACTTTCTCACAACTGAATTCATTCCTCATTCCACCTGAGCCCCAAACCTCCCAACCTCCATACCCAATCCTCTCCTCTTCCTGATTTCCTGTTCCTGTCCAAGGGCAATACCATCCTCCAGGAGTCACCCTGGACTCCTCCCTCTCTCTCATGCCCAGATCCAATATGGTGCCAAAGCCTGCTGATTTCACTTCTGCATCATGTCTCCAAAAGCCTCCCTCCTCTCCTCCGACCCTGCCCCCACCCTGGTGCCGTCTCTCACCACCTCACCGATTACGGCCCTAGCCTGCTGGGGTGGGGGGAGGCTCTCCCTGACTCAAGTCCTCCCCCTTCAGCCCATCCTCTACTAAGTCACATCACCCTCTCGTCAGTAAACTCCAGTGATTCTTGATCCCTTCTAGGATCCAATAAAAGTGCTCTGCTTGGCATCTGAAGCCTCTTTAGAGGTTGCCTCCTGCCCTCCTTCCTGCCATGTTCTCTGTGATGCAGGCCCACTGCCCTCCTGGCTGCTCCTCCACTGAGACCCCCCTGTCTCTTGGCTCTGGGCAGGCCTCTCTAGCTTTCTTCAGTCCCAGCCCCAATCTCTTCCTTCACCATGCGAGGAGGGCCCTTTCCACTGGGGATGACACCCAGGGTACCCTGCTGATGGCTCACTCGTTCTTAGTGGTTTGCTGTTTCTCCATCAGACGGTCAGCTCCTTTAGAGCAGGGGCTTCTGCCTCTGCTTGGCACATAGTAGGTGTTTCTTAAATGTATCCTATCACAGGGGATAAGTGGACAAGGGCATATACTGGTGGCCTCGGGGTGGATGGGTTCCTACAGACTGTGTAGTATGATCTCAAAGGAGGTAAGGGACTATGTAAAGCAAAAGGGGAGGAGGGACACGTAGAGATAGGAGGTGGATGGACTACAGCAGACAGAGAGGGGCAATGCCAGACAAGACCAGGAAAGGAGGCCAGAGGCTTCAGGGAGCCCCTGGAGTTACCAGGCAGGGCAGTGTCTGTGTGCGCTCATGCATGTGCATGCATGTGTATGTGTGCGTGTGTGCACGTGTGTATGTCCACGCGTATATAGGAAAGAAGAAGCAAGTCCCTCCTCACTCCTACTGTGTCTTCTGCTCAGCACTGCAGATCCCCTCAAACGGGCCCCCTACCCCTCTCCTCCTCCTCCAGGCCTTTCCGCTGCCTGCAGGATGCTTACCCATCCATAAAGACTGAGGAGAAGGAATGTGTACGCCCGTGTCCCAATCCCCATCTGCATCTTAGACAGTGCGTTCCTTACACCTAAACTTTATGTCAACACAGCAGGCATATAATGAGTGCTTTTCTGCATTCAGAGGCAGCTGCATGGTACAGTGGACAGTGGGGCTGGGCTTGAAGTCAAGACCTGAGTTCAAATTCAGACCAGACACTGTGAGACCATGGGCAAGTCCCTTAACCTTTTTGCCTTGGTTTCCCTGATGATAAGATAGGATCACAAAAGCCCCTATCTCCCAGGGTGGTTGTGAGACTCTGATGAGATAATTATACAGTGCTTAGTGTGGCTGAAGCGTACAGGTAGGCAGGATGGAAAGACTGGCTGCTGTTGTCACTGCACTCATGCTCTCTCATCAAAATGCTCTTTAAAGGCACACACAAGAGACCAGACGCACAGCCAGGCCTGCTACGCCAAGCGATCTGTCACCCACTCTGGGCCGCCTCCAGCCTGTGGCTCTAAGCCTGTAACACGGCCCTTCTCAGGCTCAGAGGGTGCCCTGGTCCCCCAGCCCCACCTCCCTGGGCCTGCCTCTGCTGGGCAGAAGCACGCATCATCTCCCCGGCATCGAGCGGACGCCCGCCCCCAAACAAAAGAGAGAGCATCCCGCTCACCGTCACCGACAGCCATCCCGCTGCTCTCCGGAGGCTCTGGGGAGCCCTGGGGAACCCGAGGAGGTCAGGCGGGCCCGAAGGAGCCTGCGACACACCCGTACACACCACCCCACGCCAGGCTCCTGCTCCAGTGCAGCATGAGGGAGCAGTGCGTGGCCCAGGCAGCTCTGCAGCTCGCTACCGCAAGAGCCAACAGCTGCTGGGCCATTTCAAAATACAAGTCCTAAATGCGCGCTGGGTCTGGCAGAAGAGGCTTCTCCTGTGGAGGAGCAGCCAGGCTGAAGCTTTGATAGCATCCAGCCCGTCAGAGCCAGAGGGTCAGGCCAGGCTGGCAGGCCCTGAAGGTCACCCGGGAACCCCAGAGAGAGCCCCGCCATCCGAAGGATAGAGCCTGACCGGCTTCCTGCCAAGCAGCTCTCCAAGGTGATTCACACCCTTTTGTGAGTCTCTTCCCCTCTTTGTGAATAGGAGAATTCAGAGACGGACCCCCTCGGCCATCAGCTGCCCTCATTATGCAGGAGGCATATGTGGGCAGAAAGCCCTGGCCTGGGAACAAAGGCTGCACCCTAAGCAAAACATGCAGCTGCACAGCCCACAGCCCACTGGGGATTGTCCTCTTCCCCCAGTGCCGGGCACTTGCAACTCCAAATACACTGCCAGGACCACCCCCACCCAACTGCCCCCCAAGCTGCTCAGGCCCCCAACAGGGAAGCCTCCTCCAAGGCCAGTCCTGGGTCCCCCTAGACCAACAGGGGTGTGGGGGAAGCCCCCAGGTTTAGGACCCATTTCAGTAAGCAAAAGGGAGCTGTTGGTAACACTGCTCCCAGGGGACTCGACCAGAGCTCTGGGTCCCCCATTCAGGGCACAACCCAGGCACTTAGTGAAACAAACAAGCCACATACTTGCTGTGCAAGATGCCGACCCTGCAGACTTTTTCTCTTCCAAGAACCTGACCCAAAGCAGGGCAAGGAGCTGATCGGGCCAATTACCCAGGTGTGAAGAAGGAAAGCTACTGGGCCTTAGTGACACAACCTGTGGCCACCCTCCCTCCCCCAGCTCTCCACAACGGACCCCTCCCAAGCACACAGCCACCAACAGGGACAGAGGACCTGTGCAGGATGGCTGCTGTCCAGCCTGGCCATAAAGCACCTTTCTCCAAGAAAACTGAGGAGTAAAGCACAAGCCACATCCCCAAAGATGGGCTCAGTCACCAAGACAGAGGCAACATCCAATGACAGAACCAGAAAAGACAATGCAGACCGCTGCCCACACCAAGGGTCCCAACTGCCCTGGGGCCCCACCTGTGCCACATGACACTGCTGATAAGAGGGCGGCCAGGCTCAGCTTCCTCATCAGTAAAATGGGCCACCTGCCAGGGTGGTGGGGAGCATGCTGAGCCCTCTGCCAGCCTTCTCTGGTGACCAGTATCATGTGGACAACAAAGATGAGCACCAGTGATCACTGAGAAGGGTCTGAGGGGAAGAATCATTAAAACAGAAAACAGGGGCACAGAATCAGAGAGAAATCTCCAGGGACATACCCCAGAACAACTCCTATGAGGTATTGGTCTGCCACACCCAGAATCCCAACTCTGCTTTTAGAGGGGAGGTAGCTGGGAGGCACTGGGGGGCTGAAAGGAGAAGGATGGGGATGTTGAAAGGTGAGGGACTGGGGGGACTGAAAGGTGAGGGACTGGGGGGAGTTGAAAGGTGAGGGACTCACCCCCCTCCTCCCCAGAGGTAAGGTGGTAAGATCAGACCAGGAGAAAGATGTTGCAGGACCAGAAGCATCCAGAACAAAGGAACTCAGAGGGCACAAGAAGGGGGCTCAGAGCTAAGGCAGGTAGTTGGTGGCTTTTAGGCTTCTAGTCACCCAGCCCTCTTGTGAAGGCATCCAAGTCTCCTCAGGTTGTTCTGGAGTTCTGCCGACCTCAGGATGCTAGCACAGATCCTGACCTCCACGACCATCCACTTCTCTCCTGTGGTCAAGAGGGTGCAGAGCCTTGGGCTACTTAATAGCTCTGAAGATGGGCAGAACACCCCCCAGGGCTGTGCGGAGGGCCCAATGAGCCTTGTTTTTCTGTGGGGTCCATGGAATCTAAATGACATTTCAGTAAAATTGGAAAAACATTCCACACTATGGGGAAGTCTCACTGGAAGAGCAATAGAACAGGATGTGACCCTTGCACCAAATAAGGTGATCCTGCAGACGCCAGACTGTGTTCCCACCCGAAGAGATGGCACCAAACAGGACTGACGGTGGTGGCAGCATCAGCATCATTGAGAGAAACAGCTGGGAAAGTCCTGTCTCATGAGGCTTGCTCTGGGTCTTGTTGTGGAAGCAGACTATGGAGAGAGAGAGAGAGAGAGAGAGAGAGAGAGAGAGAGAGAGAGAGAGGGCGCTAGCCTTGTGAAGTCCCTCCTAGGTCGCCTTGTCCAACTACATGTTTTCTATTACCTCTAACGCTTCTGCCAAGGTGGCACCTCATGCTGTCTCCTCTGAAGTGACTGCAGCCTCCATGGCAGGGCTCCCAGTAGAAACCCACAGGGGTCGGGCCTGTTCTGCTGGGAATTTTGTTGTTATTATGTTTTTTTTTTATTGCTGCAATTTTTATTTTTTTTAAAATACAGTTTTATTTTATTAAATATTTCTCAATTACATGTAAAATGCTTTAACAATCATTTAAAAAATACTTGAGTTCCAAATTCCTTCCTTCCCTTGTATGTTCCTACCCTTCTTTAGAAGGCAAACAATTTAATGTCTATTTTACATGTTAAATCATGTAAAACATATTTCCATATTAGCCATGTTGCAAAAGAAAACAGACCAATGTATACCAAGAAAAAATCAAAATGGGTACACAATTTAAACATAATGGCTAACAAAAAGTAAACTAAGAGAGCAAGGAATAGTTTACCTGGCAGATTTATGGGGAAAGCAAAAATTTAGGGCCAAACAAGAGATAGAGAACATTATGAAATGCAAAATGGATAATTTTAATTACATTAAATTGAAAAGTTTTTACATAAACAAAGCCAATACAACCAAGATTAGAAGGGAAGCAGAATGCTAGGAAACAATTTTTACAACCAGGGTCTCTGATAAATGCCTCATTTCTAAAATACAAAGAGAAATGAGTAAAATTTATAAGAATATAAATCATTTCCCAATTGATAAATAGTCAAATAAATAAGGCAGTTTTCAGAGGAATAAATTAAAGCTAAAAATGCTTTAAATTACTATTGATAAGAGAAATGCAAATCAAAACAACTCTGAGGTACCACCTCACACCTATCAAATTGGCTAACATGATAAAACAGGAAAATGATAAATGATGGAGAAGTTGTGGGAAAACTGAACATTAATGCATTGTTGGTAGAGTTGTGAACTGATCCAACTGTTCTGGAGACCTATTTGGAAGTATGCCTCAAAATGGGAAAAGGTCCCACATGCACAAAAATATTTATAGCAGTTCTTTTTGTGATGGTCAAGAACTGGAAATAGAGGGGTTGCCCATCCATTAGGGAATGCCTGAACAAGTACTATTCCATAAGAAACAATGAGCAAGCAGACTTCATAAAAACCTGGAAAGACTTATATGATCTGATGCTGAATGAAGTGAACAGAACCAGGAGAACATTGTACACAGCAACAGCCACAGGGTTCAAGGGCTGTTTCTGATAAGACTTAACACTTCACAGGTTAAGACTCCCAAGGACTCTGGAGGCACAATGCTTCCACATCCAGAGAAAGAACTATGGAACAGGAATGCAGAATGAAGCAGACCATTTTCTGCTTTACTATATTTTGTTTAGTTTTTCTCATGCTTTCTCTCACTTGTTTTAATTCTTTTATGCAACATGACTAATGTGAAAATGTGTTTAATAAGAATGCATGTGTAGAGCCCATGTAAGATTGCATGCCATCTCAGGGAGGAGGGGGAGGGAATGTAAAACTTATCAAAGTGATTGTTGAAAACTGAAAACAAATAAATTAATAAATTTGGAAAAAAATTAAAAAAAGAAATGATGAGCAGTCAGACTTCAGAAAAACGTAGAAAGACATGAACTGATGCTGAGTGAGGGAAGCAGAACCAGAACGTTGTACACAGTAACAGCCACATTACGCAATGACCAACCATGCAAGGTTCAAAGACAAACCCAAAAGGCTGTGATAGAAAATGCCGTCCACACCCAGGGAGAACTCTGGAGTCTGCATGCAGACGGAAGCAGACTGTTTGCTCTCTTTTCCTTCTCCTGTTTTGTTTCGTTTCTCCTTTCTCGTGGATCTTCTCAGTAGTTCTCATTCTTCTTTACAACATGACTGATGGGAAAAGGTGTTGTGGAGGGCCCTGTCCACCCTGAGGATGACCACAAATGCCAGGTTTTAAAACAACTCCTTTTGCTCCTTCTTGGCCTCCTCTCACAAAGCTCTTTTGGATTTCCAACCCAATGGGCTCCTCTCCCACTGCCACTTGTTACTAGCCTCACAAGGAAGGCTCCCTGCAGTGAAGATGAGAGAAGACGCTGAGTGACTTAAGGCTCTTCAGGTTTAAGTGACTCTGCTTGACTTGCATGCTGCCCAGTTGCAGCTACTTCTTACTACTGCCCAGAAGTCACAGGCAGTGCCCGATGAGGCCACAAGATGTCAAAGCCTATGGCTGGAAAGAGGCCAAGGCACGGACCACGAGAAGAGTCTTCACCTCCTAGGGATGCATATCTCTGGTGACCTCTCTGGGGCCAGGCCTCCTAATCCATAGCATGTCTGAAAGGTAGCCCACTGTGGCCCCGCCTCCTTCTGGAAGGACTTCATCTGGAGAGGGGAGCCTCCTCCACTACTGTCTTCAGGGACAGCAAGACAGGCTGGGTGTTCACACCTACCATACTGATTGTTAACAAGTCCGAAGGGAAGAGAGAGTGGGTGAAGAGGCCGGGAAAATGAGTGGAGAGGAGGAGAGGAGCGCCCGTGAGAGCCCCACCCACTGCCTTGCTGCCTCGCTACATCCTAGCTTCTCCCCAAAGCTCTCATCATTACCAACTTTCATTTCTCAGAAAAATCTGCTAAGTGGCTACTTTCCCACTTGAAAAGAATTCCCCTCCCACACTCAACATTTCCCCATCTCTAGCCTCAGCCATGGTTCTCCTCCTCCCTGCCAGATGGCCTTTCCTGGGTGGTAGTGCCCTCCTCACCACACCTCCTAAACCATTCTGTACTGACCTGGCTCATCTTTCCTAAACAGACCCACAGCATGCATGAGCTGGTCTGGCTGGGAGGCTGCCTGCCAGACCAAGTGAGGGTCTTAACAGTCCCTGTGATGTGCCAGGGCCAGGGCTACAAGCAGGGGAGACGGCGACACAGAGGCCCCCATAGAACACATGAGGCCAGGGGGAAGGGAACAAGAACCTCGTGTATGCCACACAACAAGCCTGCCAGGCAGGCACTAGGATGATGCCAATTTTACAGTTCAGAACACTGAGGTGGACTCAGGTTAAGTAACTCGTCCAGGTTCATGGTGACTCAGGCTGGATTTCATTGTTGCCACAGAGGCTCTTTTCCTTTCTCTTGATCTCTTCAGGAGTGCAGCCCTAGCAGTGGTACAGCCTAAAGGTCTAACAGCTGAACAGTCTGTGGGGCCCAGTGTCACACAGCTCTCCAGAATGGCTGTATCAGTCCACAGCTCAATCAACAATGCATGAAGTGTGCCCATTTCCCTGCTGCCCTCCAACCGTGGTCATTTTCCTTTCTAACAGGGAAGTGCAGCGTTAATTGGCGTTTCTCAAGGCATGTGGCCAGGAGCAGCCTGTCTGTGATCTTTCACCAGAACCAGCTGGAGAAGAGCTGGGTCAGCAGTCAAGGAGATAGCTCGGGAGGAGCCCAGACCACAAGGGTCGGCAACTCGGGAGAATCGATGCTGGTTGTGTCTGTCTAGGAAGGGGGCAAGCCTCCGTGGGGAGGAGGGCTCAGTGCAGAAGGTCTTTTCCACTTTGTTTAAGACTCTTTATTAGAAAGAGGAGACCTCTAAGTGGGTTGGGGGGGGGGGGAGGCCAAGGAGAAACAAGCCCTGCCAATAATGACAATAAACAGATGTGTCTGAGAGAGGAGGGTTTGGCGTGGACATGCTGAGCAGATCTGGGTCCTGTGTGGGCACAATCAGTGAACACTTGGGAGCTGATGAGAGAGACAAGACAGTGGGAAAAGGTCCCCCTCCCCTGAGAGCGGAGACAGGGCTCATTTCACAGATGAGGAAACTGAGGCAAACAGGGCAATATGACTTCTATAGGGTCACACAGCCAGGAGGTGTCTGAGACCTGAAGACCTGAGTCCTGAAGACAGGCCTAGCACTGTACCCACTGCATCACCTTGCTGTCTCCTCCACCGGATGGTGTCACATCATTTTAACTGCACCTGACAGTCCTACTCCAAGTCAAAAGCATCACCCACAAGTGTCCAGTGGTTGCTTTTCTCCATCCCCCCAGGCCCTGATCATACAAGGGGCTCTTCTGGCCAAGGCCAAACTCTCGATACAGCCCCACCTTCTCTCTGGATGTATTGAAACCCAATCTTTCTTCCTCCCTCCCTCAGTGCCTCTCTTCTTCCCCCTCTCCCCTCCCCTCCCTCCTTCTCCCTCCCTCCTCTCCCTTTCTACCCACCCCGCCACTTCTCTCTCTCAGAGCTCTGGATTTGACATGGACCAAGGTTCGAATCCTGCCTGTGAACAGTTATTTGATCTCTCAGGGCTTCTTCCTCCCCTTTCCCAGATTAGGCCACCACCTCACTCTAACCCTAATCTCCAACCCACCCATGGGGTCTCTCTCACTGTGAGAGCAGATCTGCCCATGTCTCTCTATCATTATCTGCCCCTTGGTCTGGTTCTGAAAGCCTTTAACAACCTGGGCCAGGGTGAGAAACCTGTGGCCATAAGTGTGGCTCCTTAGAGAACAAATACCCTCAACAGAGGGATCTGTTCTGTAAAAACTTGGATTCAGTCCAAAGGCTGCACCCAAGGATCTAGAGGGTCCCATGTGGCTTCGAGGCTTCAGTTTCCTCACCCCTGATCCTGGTCTTGTTCCAGCCTCCTAGTACCCAAAAACACACACTACCATCTCCTATCTCTGGGCCTTTGCCCTGACAATTCCCCATGCTTGGAGCACCCTCCCTCTTCACCTCTGTCTGCTGGAATCCCTCAGAGAGCAAGCAACGCCTGTCACCCAAAGATGGTCCCAAACCTCCCAGAGGTCAGTGACCCCCAGTCCACTTTACCAGTTACCCCACCTCACGTACACTGTACTACTTCTGTGCAGATGTGAATATTTACTTTCTGGCCCACACACAGAAAGCACCTTTTTCATTCCTTGAACCCATTTCTCTAACAGTGCCTTGTACGCAGTAGGCACTTGATAAATACTTGCTGATTGGGTGAATGATTAGTGCTTTCAGAAGCACAAATCACTGAGCTTTATTCCAAGTACCATAATTCACTGCCTAAAGAACCAGTTATTTCAGAGGCAAATATTCTTCCCAGAAGGCAGTGTATCTTAGAAGTCTTAGAAGAAATGGCGAGACTCTTCCCAGGAAATCTTTGCTAAAAATAAGACACACAAAGAAATCAAGCCAATTTTGTACAATTATGGGGAAACTGGCCTAGCTCACTTGCATAGGGACAAACCTGCCTGGCTGGCACACATGCAAGCATCCCGGAGGACAGTGGGGGACTTCAGGAGGAGGGGAATGAGCTGAGATGGCTCCCAGTGTTCCCCATCGGCCCTGGGCAGGGCTATCAGCTCCCATCCATACCACCCCACCTCCAGCAGAAGAGGACGTGCAATACGGTGAACAAGGCAAGGCCTGGTGGAGGTCAGCCAAAGAGAAAATAAAGTTGGAATCCAAAAGCATCACGCACTTCCTGTGCAGAGAGAAGGGTCTCCCTTCTTAACCTTCTTGAACAACAGCCAAAGAGCACTGAACTGTGGGATCACTTTGTAACGTCACAAAATCGGTCATCCTCCACTGCCAGAACAGGCAATTGCAGGCCAAGAGCACGCACAGGTCTTAGTGAGGACAGAGAAATGTAGCAGTGTCTCTTACCATTGCCGACTCTCAAAATTGCACGACCCGAGTCTCTGACTTCATCAAATCTGGCAAACACCGTCTGTAACCTGGAAATGAAGAGGAAAATTTACTGTTCCTGACTCGTACACTAATGAGGGGCTCTATTTCCCCAAACACATACATGCTTACATACGTGTATGTCTAAAACACATAAAATGCACGTATAGGGACTGACCTAGACACAGATGTCTATGTCCAGCCAGTTCACTTTTTAAAAATATCCTGGCAACTTCCCATCTCACCCCATAACAAGAAATCACATAAAACTCATCTATTTCCTGAGTGAGGCCACTCAGAGATTAGAGGTGAAGTAGGGCTATCCAACTGCATTTTTTATAGAGAAAATAAACAGCGGGGGAGGAGGGACAAGGGGAGGGGGCTGGGCTGAGTCTTGCTATTTGGCTGAAGAGGGGATGTGTCTGGGTGTGACCACTTCCCCTGCAGGTCAATGAGGTAAACTGTCTAACGAAACCCCAGACTCCTGAGGCCGTCCAGTGCAATCCCCTGCTTTTTAAGAGGAGGTAACTGTGGCCTAGAAGGACCACCTTCCCTAAGGCCACATGGAGGAAGCTGCCGAATGGTGCTGGAAGCTAGGTTTGATCTGCCACATTCCTGATTCTAAGGCAACTGACCTCAGTCTCTGCCTCCATGGATACCAAGCCCTGGGCATATATGTCCCAGGCCCATTCATAGGAAAATCACAGCTGAAGCTGACCTTCTGAACTGCAGAAAAACTGGGGCCCACAAAGAGGACAAGTAACTCCCTCTTTTGGCTGCATGTCCAGGGGACTGTGGGCACAGCAGGGTCCAAGTGCAGGTGTCTGGTGCAGTGCCCAAGAGCAGGTATCTGGTGCAGTGCCCAACATGAGCGAATGCCAGACAAATTGAACTGAATTCTTCAAAAGTTGGCCATACAGCAGAATTAGATAAGAAACCTAGTTTTTCTCCCAACCTCCTCAATAAAACTGTTACCCAACCAAAAGAAAACAAAGCCCCCAAGCTGGAGTTAAGCTGTGCCAGAGTGGGAAGCAGAGCTCCTCTTATCTGCAGAGAACTACTGCTCAAATGGAGGGAAGAGGGCTGGGGTGAGGAGTGAAGGTAGAGAGTCAAGAACAGAACCTTGAGGGGAGAGGCACCCACCAGGACCTGTCAGGTCGGCCCTTCCATTGGACATCGGTCATACTACTGATTTCTCAGTTTTTTGACTGGTGAGCCTGGTTTTCCCATCAGCCCAGGATAGATGCACACCCCCCCACTCTGAGGCCAGGGCCTGCTCTCCCATCCTTGGGCATCCCTCCAAGGCGGGCCGCAGTTAGGCCAGCTCTCTCCAGGTTGTTTTCTGAGGGGATACTTGTTGGCATTGTATTTTTGGTAAAGATGATGGGTGACTTGAAGGGTGTTTGCTAAGGAGAACCAGCTGAAAACTGAAGACTGTGAAAAAGGAAGCTCCACCCCAGCACTGTGGCAAGAAGTCAGCAACCAAGTTCAACCTTCCTTGTAAGATTCCCCCTCCTCCGGCAGCAGAGGAAACTCTAATTCTGAGCCCAGGTCTATTGCCTTGTCTGGGATGAGGTCCTCTGCCTGCCACATTTGGAGGGAGATAGTTCTCTACCCCACCACACCTGGGGGTGGGGGTGGGGGGACATCTGCCTCACCATGCCTGGGGGGTGGGTCCTCTGCCCTGCCATGTCTTGGGGGGAGTCCTCTGCCCTGCTATGCCTGGGGAGGAGTCCTCTGCCCTGCTATGCCTGCCACCTTCCTTGGTAGCTCTGTCTTCTTTCCCTCCCCTTCAGTTCTGACCATCTCGCTGCCATGGGCATCAATCACACTCACACCCTCAGTGTGCTGGCTTCCTGGCCATCCTTGATTCCTTCTGTGGGGCAATAATGGACATGAAGGATGATTCTTTCCCTGGGAGAAGTGAGTGGTCCTTAAAGGAGCCAGCTATCCCAGGCCAGAGCATGCTCTGGGTGGTCTTTGTGGACCTGGTCCCTCCTCCAGGATGCTCTCTGGTGTCAGGGATCCTGGGCAAGACTCCGCCCTGCTCCCCTCACTAGCCTTGTTCTCAGTGATGCTTAGTCCCTGTGCCCTCTGCCAGACTCTTTCCCTGTCACCCTTTCTGGAATGAAGGAGGCCCAAGCTTCCTCTTTTGCAGATGTACTGTAAATCTGACTCTCAACATACTCACAAGCATGCTGCTGGCAGTGTGAATCTCCTCTGTATACACTGGGTGCATACCATAGCACAAGAAAAACTGGCTTTCATGACACCATTTTGTATATATCAAACATCAAAAAGCAATGTTTCTGACTGCTTGTGAGCTCCTACCTAACCAGCTCTGATAAGCCCCTTGGCTACCCCACCAAAGAGCAAACATGATCTAGTCTCTCCCTTGCGGGGTCCACAGAGGCTAACACTGAGCCAGCTCTCCACTACAAGAGGATCTCTCTTTCAGAGCGCCAACTCAGCGTCCTCTGCTCCCAAGCCTACGACCTACAGAGGCCCAAGAAGCAGGAAGGAGGCCAACGACATGCTGTGGGGAGCCGCTAAGGGGCCACCTGGCTTTCAGAGAAAACTCAAGCACGTTGTAGGTCAGCCCTCTTCAGCTTCCCCAAGGGCAAGCATCCAAGGCATGGTCAGATTGCTCTTGCACTCGGGAGCCCATGACCAGATGTCTCTAGGACCTGTCCATCTCTTCCATCCTGCCTCTGCGCAAGGCCCCATGCTGCCCCTGTCTACCCCAGGTTAGGCCCCTAGTCAGGAAAGGCAGCACAGTCCAGCAGGTATAGACACAGATGCTAACCTGCTATGGGATCCTGGCAAGGTTCTGCCCTCAGAGGACTTCATTTTCCTAGCCTACAAGAGGCAAAGGAGGCTGAGTGTCATGGTTGCTACCCCTCTGGCATTCCTGGGGCTCCAGGCCTGGTGTAACACCACCCCTCTTGTGGCACCCTGACACAGCTCAGGCCCACGCCATCCCCAACACTGTGCATGCACTCCTATATCTCTACTCAAGTTCAGCTGCCTTATCCTCTCCTCAGGAGGCCTCAGCTGACCCCCTCAGATGTCCATCCCCTCACTCTCGCCTGACTATGTGGGCCCCCACATACACCCCCTCAACTTCCCAGGAGAATGGGAACTCATGCAGGTCAGGGTCTCCTCAGCTTCCCCTGACTCTCCCTATCAATTGTCCATGGGCAGGGCCTTGCACAGAAGAAGTCAAGACTAGAACTGGCATCCCTGGAGACAGAGGAGATGCCATCACGCCTTTTCCCTTCCTGCTCTGAGCTTCACACCTGTGCACTTATCTCCCTGGAGAGGTGTGCTGACACACTTGCACCAGGTGACAGGACAGGAGAGACATGGCTATGGCGCTTACCGGGCAGCAGGGAGACCTCTCTTGCTGAGGTCCACTCTGACTTTCTCTCCCACACAGCGATAGATCTCCACCATGGCCAAGACTGCAGCATCCCTCACCTGTCAAAGGAATTGGGAGATGAAAGTGATGGAAATGTTCACGATCACTGTCCCACAAGCAAACATGGTTAAGCACCTTGGGTCACCTGTCAAGATTCTTTGCTATTAAGGTTTTTGCATCTCAACCAAGATCAAATATCCATGATGCACCAGACATGGCCGCAGCCTCACCTTGGGGAGGCCTGGAGAGGTCCTATCCAGGCTTCCCACATCACTTCCACCTTGGGCAAGGTTCCTGCCCAATGCCCTGGATGTCCCCACTAGTGGAACACAGAGAAGATAGAAGCCACTCCTGCAGGGGCCCAGAAGGCCCACACTCATGTCAAAGGAAGGGGTTGCATCAGTCACTCCCCAGCACATTCTGGTCCCTGTGCCATGGGGATCCCTGGGATCCAAGCTTGCACAACAGAACCTTGTGGCCCAAGATGCTCCCAGGAAGGTTCTGGAAAATACTGGCAGAAAGAAGTCTGGGGAGCCTCGAAGGGCCCAGCCATCCCCTCCTGTGTGCTGTACCTCCAACTACAAGGGTGCAGATAGACTGTGTGGATTCAGGTCTGTCTATGCTGCTTAGCTTAGCCCAGCCCTGAGTTCCCGGCTTCGGCCTCGGACCTCAAAGGCCCTCACTGCTGAGGTCCCCCAGCTTCTCCCACTGGGCATAGGTCAAGCTTTTGGGGGACCTTTGGTCCTGGCTTTTCAAAAAAAAAAAACAAGGAATCTGAGAGTCAAAAGGGCCCACCAAGGCCACCAAGCCCAAGCCCAACCAGACAAGGGCTCTGGTAGAGGGAGAGCAGGGGCTACAATCTGAGGACCTGTGTTATCTCTTAATGCTGGAGAGATCCTATAACCACCCCAGGACACTGACAGCAAAAGCAGTGCAAGGAAAGCTCTCCCCCAACACAAGGTCCTCGCCAGAGGCCACAGGACTACAGTCATGGTGGGGCAAGGCTACACACTTGCCAGGGGTCGACAAAAGCCAGACCTAAGTGCAGCCTGAGACTGCCAAGTCATGCCTGGATGCACTGGATGCATATGCTTCTTTGTCTCTCAAAGAACAACTCAACACCATGTCTGCTATGTTCCATTCAAAGATCCAAAAGAAGGTTCTAGCTGCTGAATTCCCACTGGAGCCTGGCTGGGCTAATCCTCCTACCAATCTGAGAAGTGGGCACCCAAATGAGAATCGTCATTAAAAACCACAATGGCTGGAGCCGTCAGGGGAGACCGCCTTCCAAGCTGATTTCCAGCTACTAATGATCGCTCATGAGTTAAAGTCCATCTGTCAGCCCTCTGGTAAGGAGCCGTCCTCAGATAGGCCCGTGATCTCTGTCAGCTGAAACTTTGGGGCCCCCAAAGTCCTCCTTTTTTCTCTAGATACTGCCAGGGGACAAGTAGGACAATGGAAGCTCCACTGGTCACCCATCACTCTCCCTATGGGATCAGTCCATACCAAATTCATAATAAAATAAATTTCTGTAAATCAGAGTCCATAGATCAGTCAATGATCAATCACTAGCTGCCTGAAGCACTGGAGTGAAAAGAGAAAGCAAAAAACCAGTGCCTGCCTTCAAGGGGCTGCCAGGCTCCTGCAAACAGCAATGTGTCTAAACAAGGTACAGAGTGAGTGGGAATCATCATGAGACAGAAGGGCAGGGAAGGAGATGGGCTGGGACGTGGGGGAAGGCAGGGGGCACAGATGAAGAGGGAGCATTTCCCAGGCATGGGGGGGTCATGAGGCTGCTGCTGCTGGGCCCCAAGATCCTGGGGAGATCAGGCTCAACAGAGGACTTGGGATTGGAATCTGGAAGTAATAAGAAGCCGCTAGGTATTGAGTAGGAGGCTTGAGCGTTAGGAAGTCCCTTTAGTGGATGAATGGAGGTAGCAGACCCCTTGGGCCAGTTACAGCAGGAAGTCCAGGCACAAGGTGATGGGCCTGTGTCAGGAAAAGGGCAGGGTCAGAGGACAGAAGGGGTGTATTACGGAGACATGGCCGAGGGGACATCAAAGAACCTTGGCACCACCTTGGATCTGGGGGGTGAGAGCGAGGAGTAAGTTGGGAGCCTGAGGGACTGGGGAATGGGGGAAGGTTAGGGGTAAAGGTAATGAGTTCTGCTTTGCATATGTTGTGTGTAAGATGTCTACTGAACATCCAGTTCGAGATATCCAAAAGGCAGTTACAGATGCGAGACTGGAGTTCAGCAGGGAGGTTAGGGCAAGATGGGTAGATCTGAGAGTCATCAGTTAAAAGATGGTTGTTAAATCTGTGACAGGTAATGAGATCACCAAGTGAAGTAGGACAGAAAAGAAGAAGGCCCAGGACAGAGCCGTAAGGGATGCGCATGGTGAGAGATTTGAGCCAGAGCGGGATCCGGCCAAGGAGGCTGAAGATAAGTGACCAGAAAGGGAGGAGAAGGAGGAAAGCAAAAACAGTATCATGAAAATCTAAGAAAGAATCAGACAGAGGAGGAGAGAGTGAGTGGCAGCGTCCAAGGCTGGAGACTGGGCAAAGGCTACAGAATTTGCTCATGATGAGATCACGGCAGCTTTGGAGAGAGTGATGAGCACAAATCAGATTATCAAGAGTTAAAGAGCAAGGGAGAGGAAAGAAAGTGTAGGCCCAAGTGTACAAAGCCTTTCCATCTACACTTCCGTTTTGTGGCCCAGCCACAAAAAGAGAAGAGAGAGATGGGATGACAGCTCACAGTCATGGGGAAGCCCAGGGAATGACTGTGGGTATGGGGAAGGAGACAGGGAGAGGCTAAAAATAAGTGATAAGAGTGGCAAGGAAGAAGGCTGGAGGGGCATCTGACAGGAGAGATGGGATGGCATAAGTTGGCCTTAGCAAGGAGGAGGGCCTCCTCTTCACAGGAGATAGGGAGGATGAGTTCATGGAGAAAGGCCCCCATTTTTCTGTAAGATAGAAAGCAGCTGAGAGGGAGGCATGATGAGGAGGGTGAGTATGAAAAGGTCAGAAGAGCCACCAGGAGACAGGGAGAGGTGGAACCTGCCAATCCAATTGGATTCAATTCACTTTGATGAAGGCAAGCTGAACAGGAGGAAGCTCAGAGCCATCCAAGTTCCTGATGCTGCCTGCCTCAGTTTCCTCATCTGTAGGGTGTGAGTCATCCTAGTCCTGATGTGGATCAGAGGAGATCCTCTCTGTAAAGTGTGGGCCTCTCCTGAGGGAGTCCCTCCTTAGGAATGGGAGCCAAAGCACAGCCAGGCCATTGGGTACAGCCAAAGCCAAAGCCAAAGAGCGCCATGTTCCAGCACCAAGAGCAAGATAAGCCTTATGTCACCCTTCCGGGGAGAAAGCCAGCATGGAAGGGACCAGGAGTCATGACAGGCGTGGCCATCTGGCTCAGGGAGCACAGAACTAGCCTTTGTATCTAACAGAACCCTTGGCAAGTCTGGTGATTGACAGTAGGAAACACCACTGGTTCAAACTGAGGGATCTCGAAGAAGTTATGGGAACTTTCAGGGTAAAAGGAAGCCAACAATTCCATGTGTGAACACAAATACATTCCTTACCTGACTATTGGAATCTCCAAATAAGATGCACAAATGTGGCACCAACTTGCTGAGGACTAGCGAGTGTGCACCGTAGCTTTAAAACAAAAGGGGAGAAAGAGCTTAGAATCACAACAGCACCCTGTAATTTCAGCATTATGCCCGCTCCCTCTAGCTTCTGAAGGGGCCATCATTCAATTCTTAGGGTAACGGTAGATAGACTAGGCAGACCACAGCAAAGACCACGAGAATCACAGGGGCTACACAGAGCAAGAAGTGAAGGAATCATATTCACAAAAATTCTGGAAATGTAGATAAAGAAAAGGCCACATCATTCACCATGTGGGCACAAGAAATGCCACCGAGCCCCGGCGCTGAAACCAAGCCTGTCTCCCCTGCCAGGTGGGGCACCACCTGCCAAGGCTACGACTTTGGGGAGGAGCCAATGGGAGAGCATCCTTAATGCCGCTGTTTTTTGCTTTGAAAATCAAAATGTCCTGGCACTGCTGAAACTTCTGCACTAACATGTGAGGACAGAGGTGGGGAAGGTGCCAGAGCAAGAGTGGCAGAAGGATGGAAAAGGAAGGTATGGAGGCGGGGGGGTGTCGGGGGAGGGTAGAGGGAGACAGAAGGCAGAGAACTATGGGAGGAAAAGAAGCAAGGGACAGGCAAGCTCACCTGAGATCCCACAGCAAAACAGAAAGAAACAGGAACTGGCCCCAACACCAGATCCACAAGAATTTGGAAAGTCCCCCAAGACTCGGAATGAGCAACGCAGAGATCAGTACCAATGTTTTAAATGACTACAAAACAATTCCATCGGCTCAAGGGCCAGAAGCAATGGAGAAAGAGAAGAGAGCAGAGAAAAGACCTGAAGGACCATCCTCCAAGACACTCTGCAGATAGCAAGGGCCACCCTATGGGGCAAGCAGCACAGACAAGGGAGAGAAGGCAGAGAAGGGGGAAACAGAACTGAGAGGAAAATAGGGATGAACTGACTGCTCACCATCAAAAAGACAGTTTCTCAAAGACAGTGCTGAGCCAGTACTGGCAACCAATGACCCCTAACAACCATTCTCTGAGGGTGCAGAAAACTAAGACTCCCTCATCTCAAGGCCCATGGGAATCAGCAGGAAGTCAGAGCGAACTAGCCTGAGGCATCCATGTAAGGGAGGCCAAGGATGTGACTCCCCAAGATGTGAGCCTATCTGAAGGCAGAGCTCCTGTCCCCAAGGTCAAACATCCCCAAGTCAGTATAAAACCACATCCAAAAATCTTCTTAGGAATAAGTGCTAAACGTCAGAGGCATCAGGGCTTAAAAATAGAGATGGCTACAATACCCATGAAAACATGTCACTTTTGCACTTAGAACCCAAGGTGGGGATGGGGATGTGGGGAAGGAGGCAGCGGAGTGTTTTTAAGTTGTTCTGCTTACGTGTTTAAGGTGGCAATAAGACTCAGACAGACACCTTCTCGGGACCGATAGTTCTTGTGTTTAAAACCAACAGTCAAGTGCTCCCAAACATACTAGTGGGAAAAAGAGAGAGAAGAATTACTGTAGACAGAATGTCTCTGCTATTCCCTCTGCCAGAACTACCTGGCTGATTTGGCTAAGCTGCATTTCCATCCAGTCCCACATGCAATTCCTCCTCCCCTACATCTCTGAGGTGTAACTGCAGGAACCCTGCTTTCTCATCTATTTGATTTACCCTTGAATTCAGATTCTCCTCCTGCATGAAGCCCCTCCCTGAGGAACACCTAACACTTTCCCCACATTCTCTCTAAGGCAGAGGAGTAACAGGCCCCAGAAAGGCCTACATCCAGGACCTTGGATAAATGCATTCCACTGTCTTTCCCTTGCAATGCAGCCAAAAGACTCTCGTGGTCAAAGAAGCATTTCACCAGGCCAGTGTTGCCTGGCAACAGCTGCAGGGTGATGGGAACAGGCCTGGCCAGCCCTTGCCACCGACACTGAGATCTCTGTTCAACTTCTGGACTGACTAACAGTGGCCTTCCACACACTGCTTTCTTTTTGAAAAAGCTCAGTAGACATTGTAATGCCTAAATGATGGTCAAAAGCGGGCCCTCAAAGAGGAGAAAGCCAGCTTCTGAAGGAATGAAGGCCTCCCATTTTTCACAGCACTACACTACACACACAAAGACACAGACACACACATAGGCACACACACACACACAGGCACACACGTGTGCGTGCGCACACACACACCAAACAGTTCCTGTATCCATGGGGAATAAAGTTCTGTGGTAGAGCTCATTTTTACAATAACTCACTGGCACTTAGCTACAGGCTTGTCTTAGCGATCTTTGTCCCCCAACTATCACAGAATTTATTTTCATAATTACGATACTCATAAGGTCTCAAAATAAGTTTTCAGACTGAATTTTTTCCTATAAGTAATGAAAAGGAGTCTCTGGTCAAAGTATTGTCAAGATCAGCTAGCAAGAGCCTCCAGACTGGGTTAGAAGCACAAGGAAAGGCTGTTCGAAGGTAGCACTTCCCTTGATCTGGACTCTTCACAGGGAGCTGCTCGGCAGCTTTGGCCACCCTTTCCCACCCTGCCCAAACCGCTGGACCCATGGACCCCTGGTGCCCTGGCAAACAAGCCCCTAATCTAGTCTGAACTGCTCCAGGGAGCAAAAAAAGCCAGAAGCAAACGTCCAAGGGGTCAGTTGCCACACTATTCTGCAGTGTTTTTGAAAGTATGCTGTATGACTTGTATTTCCAATAGCTGGCTTTTTATCTGATCTGAAAAGCAATGGCTGCACATTAAAACAGTGCCTACTATGCACCACGTATGTGCTTAGCAACTGGCACACAGGAGTTCCCTGGGGCCTGCGACAATCCTGGGTAAGGGTCAATCACCACAATTATCCCCCTCTACCAGATGGGGAGACTAAGGCAGACGGAGGCCAGCTGTGAACTCCAGTCCTCCAAGGGAAGAAAGCCTACCATGGGTGAAGCAGCTTGATCAATGAGCTTCAGGATCAGAATCTGCGCCTGCTCTCGGACCTGGTCTTTGCAATCTCCCAGCCGGTCTATTAAAGCTGAAATAACTAGAGAAAACAAAACAATTAAGGACAACAGGAACTAACGGGTTTCCTGATAGCACCTACTATGTGCTGACAGCTTTACAATTAAGATTTCATTTAATCCTCACAACCACCCTAGTCCTGATCCCCCTTCTGCAGAAGGGGAAACTGAGGCAGGAGACTTTCAGTGACATGCTCAGAGTCGCTGCCCCAAAATCTCCTCCACCCACCTCACTGATGCTTTGGGAAGACAAAGGAAGGAAGATGAGAGCTGAGAACTGAGCGTTCCATACCAGCCATCTATCAACTGAAGTCTGACAGGTAATCACCAAAGACGCAAGATGTAGGCAAAGTGACAGGGACCACACCTGGGACATCACTGGTGGGCCCAGAGATACTCTCGCCTCAAGCTGCCAAGGCAGGGCGGCACTGACTCTGCCCAGAGCCCCAAGACCTCAGGTCACCCAGGCAGGATCTGGGCCCGCAGCTCCTGGGCTTGATCTACCCTGCCACGGCTGCATTTCATGTAACATTTGAAAAATAAACTTAACGTGTATTCTCATCTTAACTAGGTATTAGCATCACTGCTTCCCACAGAGTATGGAAATGGGGTTTTGAGCTAGTGGGAAGCTCAGCTGTTACCCAGGGTAACACCCCCAATTGCCTCCAGAGCTGGTGCACTGTAGCTGGATACAGTGGCTGCCCTGTAGGGCACTCAGGACTGAGGCCCAAGGGAGACATGTAAAAAACTGCCTAAAGCCAGAGGCAGCTTTTTAATGGATATAGGGTGGGAGGCCAGGCCCTCTCTTTCCAATTCTGGCCACTTCAAAGCTTTTCCGGATGTCAGGCCCAAGTCTAGCTTTCGGCCTCTTCCCCTCCTCCCCCACCAGACGGTCCTTCATGTCCTCAGGAATCCAGCACTGCCATCTCCTGCATGCCCTAGAACTTGCTCCCTCATCTCTACCTCCTGGCTTCCATCATACCCCTGCTTCCTCAGGAGACCTTGGCCAAGGCCTGCAATGTGGGTGCCTCCTGCTAGCCCCATGTCTGTCTTGTGTGGACGGAGTTGTTGGTACGTCCTCCCCTCACAGGGATGTAAACTTTGTGAGGGTAGGGACAGTGGATGCTTGAATTGGTCTAGGCTTGCTGGAATATCTGTTGATCATCTGGCTGACCACCCTGCCTCGCTGGAGACATGCAGAGACCTGGAGCTGGAGAAGGAGCCATCAGACACGAAGCAGAACAAAGATCAATGTCAAGGAGAGAGGAGAGGCCAAGAGGGGCAGATCTGGCAAATGGGCCCTCGAGGCGGCAACAAAAAGATAGCTGGAGAGCCTGGATACAGCCATTTCAGGTGACACTGAAGAACCAAGGAGGAACGGGGGTGGGGGGGAGGGAGAAAGACACAGAGAGAAAGGGAAGGAGAGAGACAGAGTGAGAGGAGAGGGGAAAGACAGAGAGAGAAGAGGAGAGAAGAGAAAAAGAAAAGAAGCGGGGAGGGAGGGGAAAGAGACAGAGAAGGAGAGACAGAGAAAGAGGAGAGAGATAGGACAGAGAGGAAAGGCAGAGAGACAGAGAGGAAAGGAAAGAGAAGAAGGAGAAAAGGGAGGGAGAGGAGACAGAGACAGAGAAGGCCTCCTCAGGATTGCGGCCCAGAACCCAGCTGGAGGGGAGCCATGACAAGGAGGCTATCAGCAGACAAGAGCAGCTGGAGAGCAGACATGATGGAATGGGACCACTTCAAGTGAGATGGGAAAGGAGAAGGTGGCAGAAGACATCTGAGTGATGGGATGTGAGGGGGAGGAGAGAAGAGAGAGCCATGGTAGGAGGGGAAGTCAAGGGAGGAGGAGCAAGGGTGGAGAAGGGAAGGTTGAACCCCTTAGGGAGACCCAAAAGGATGAGGGAATGTACATCTGTAACACCCCCCAGGCTTCAAAGTCTCCTTTCTCCACCCATTCTGCAGATGGAGGGAGAAATCCAAAGGATAAGGGGGCAAGAGATTTAGGGGCTGGGGTAGAGTAGACCCTGTTCTCAGGGGCTCCCAGTAGAGAAGTGAAGTGAGGGCAGTCAGTGGACAGGTGAAGGCCTGGAGGGTTGGGCTCGAAATCTTATGGCTGAGAGGGGGCAAAAGACAGAGGGAAAGAGGACATGGGAGAAAGCAATGACCCCATCAAGGAATTTCTGAGTGGGAGGGGCAGAGTTGACTGTCTCTGGGATGCTGGGATGCCAGGAGAGAGCAATTGTGAAGTGGTAGCAAACTCCTGGGGAAGGAAAGGGACAAGTTGGAGGTCAGCAGACAACAGCTACCAGTCGGGGGCAGGGGGTAGACATGGTTCCAGTGGCTCCCCCAACGAGGAGAGGGTGTAGGTGGCAAGGGGAGCCAGGATGGTTCCCACTCCCCTCCTCTGACCGGTGAGTTCTGTGCCGCTAGGGAGGGGAGAAGGGAAGGCAGTGGGTTAGGATGGAAGTCAGCCTGTGCCCAGGCCCAGCTGAGAGTTATCTCCAGAAAAGCTCATACCCAGGTCGGGTAACTTCCTTGCACTCAGTTACAGGTTCACCTTCTGTGGCCTTCACATCCCCTCCAATGGCTGTCCCTCCATGTCCTCCCCACTGAGTCCTCCTTAGCCCTGATGCTGAGGGCTTTCCCCTAGTCAAAACCACTTGGCTTCAAATCACATTCTGAGCTTGCTGTATGCTAGGCAATGTGCCAAGTGTGGAGGATGCAAAGACAGAAATTGGGGAGGAATTGGGGACCTCTGGGAATGAGTAGGGAGAGAGTCCCAGGCCTGGGGGACAGCCAGAGAGTGCCCAAAGCTGAGAGACGGAGGGGCTTGTTTGTGGCCCAGCTGGGAGGCTGGATGGGGAGTGAGGGGAAAAAAGGCAGGGAGGGTGCTAAGGGGGAGAGAGGGATCCAAGATGTGGAAGGGCCAAGAAGGTCGTGGGGGAGGGTTTGGGGGCAAGGTGACAAGGGCTCTAAATGCCAAGTAGTGCATTTGGGATTTGATCCTGGAGGCAATGGGGGGCTTCTGGAGTTTACTGAGTGATAAGACCTGTCAGATTTTAGGAAAATCACTTTGGTGGCTGAACAAAGTAGGTCCAGCAAGCTAATATACATAACGTAGGTATGAGGGACTGGGGGGCTGCCCCCTGGTAAGGGCAGGGGCAGCTGAGAGAAGGCGTGGAGTGTGTTCGGACTTGAGGTCATGTGTATAGAGTGGGCATGAATGGATGGACGGATGCATGTGTGCATGTATATATGTGTATGTACATGTGTGGATGGGTTGTGCATATGTGTGCACGTATGTGTATACGTGTGTGCATGGATGGTGTGGGTGAATTGTGTGTGTGCGTGTGTGGATGGACGGACTGTGTATGTGCATGTGTGTATACATTTGTGTGCATGGATGGATGGGTTGTGTATGTATGTGGGTATGCATGCATGTACATGTGTGCATGTAATGGTAATTAAAAATGGGGAGATCTTTCTCATTCATAAATAGGCCCATGGTACCTGCCTGAGTCCCAAGGAGCCTGTGGGTGACTGGACAGAACAGGAAGCTGGAGCAGAGCTGAGAGGAAGTTAGTGGTGAGAAAAGCTAGAGCTGGGAAGGACGCAGACTGGCTTGAGGGAGTGGTTCTGGGATTGCTTGTGGTTTGTCTCATGGAACTGCTTTGTGGGAAGCATGACAGGGGGAGACTTGGGGCTGGTGCTGTCCTCTGCATTGTTATTGTGTATAGATTTTTGTAACTGTGATGGATTTGGCCTTCTGGTGTCTGAATAAACATTCTGGTCCCACCTTCCATGTGGAGAGTTTGTGGTATTTTTCGATTCAGAATTGCGCCAGGATAGGCAGTGTGAATATTGCATTGGTGCTACAGTGCGTATGTATTATACTGCATAAGTATGCATTATGTGAATGGATGGATATGTGTATATGTCTATGTACACACACACACACACACACACACGCATACACAGAGCAGCAGCAGCAGCTCCCACTAAAAGAAGGCTTTCTGATAGACATTCTGGACCTCCCCCACCCCCAATAGCCCTGGGAGGCGGGTGCTACTATTTCCATGTTTTACAGCTGAGAAAGCTCAGGTAGACAGCGTGGAAATGAACTGCCCAGGGTCATCCTGTCAGTCAGTGGCTGAGGCTGGATCTGAACTCAGATCTCCCTGATTCAAGTCCAGCACTCTAGGCACTGTGGAGCCCCTAGCTGCCCCTGCAACCTTCATGTTTCAGCACTCTGCTCCCATGAAGTGTGTGAACCCTCTGACCCTCTGGCCTAGGTGTCGATGGGTTCAATCATCATTTCTCTCCAGACACAGCCCTGAGTTGCCTCTGGAAGCCCGGCAACCCACCAACAACCATCTACTCATCTCCACCTAGATGTCCTGTCAACACCTCCATCTTGACATGTCAGAAAGAGTGGACCTCCACCCAAACTCAGCCTGCCTCCAAATGCCACCATCTTTACTCAGGACCCCAATCCTTTCCTGCCAAAGAGATCACTGTGCCATGTTTCCTGCATTCAGTTTCTTTCTTTTCTAACCCATTTTTCACATATGCAGCCCCACTCTATCTTCAAAGACTGAGATGCACCATGGCCTAGTGGTTATAGAGCAGGTCTCAGCTGTAGCTGACACAAAGACCTGAGTTCAAGGTCTACGTGGGATGTATACTGGTTGTGGGACTCTGGGAAAGTTGCTTCCATTTTCAGGGTCCCAGAAAACACTCCCATCAATCACTCCAATCAATCAGCACATGACCTTTGTCATGTGCTGGGTCCTTGAGATAAAATGGAAAAATGTTCATATACACACACAAAATCAATACCAAAAAAAAGGATTGGAGGGAAGACAAAGGAGCTTGGGGAATCAGGAAAGTTTTGCGTCGAAGGGAGTATTTGAAGGAAATGAGGCATTGAGGGAGTGTGCTCCTGGCAGAGGACATTAATAGCAAAGGTGTGGACATGGGAGATGGGCTGGTGTATGACTGGAAGAAGGGGCAGAGTGGATAAGACTGGAAGGGAGGATGGGACTTTAAATACTTTAATCACTGAATGGGCATTGTCTCAGACAAACTGAGACCTGTTAAAGAGCTCAGTTTACAAAGGCCAAGGTCCCCCACTGCATCCTGGGCCACCTCCAGTCATCCCGACTCATGTCTGGCCACTAGCCCCAGATGGCTCTGGAGGAGAAAGTGAGGCTGATGACTCTGCAACCCCTGCCTCACTGTAATCCAATCCATTGGCAAGTCATGATGTCACGGTCCTCTTGTGTATATGTTCATCCTTTGTTGCTGAAGACCATGCCATCAGAGAAATGATGACATGACTTGCACTTGACTTTGTTTTGAGGGAGGGAGGGCTGCGCAGGTCACCAGCCTCACTTCTTCTCCAGAGACAGCTGAATTCAGTGACCAGATATTTATCAGGATGACTGGAGATGACCCAGGATGAGGCAAGTGGGGTTAAGTGACTTGCCCAAGGTCACACAGCTAGTGAGTGTCAAGTGTCTGAGGTGAGATTTGAACTCAGGTCCTCCTGATGCCTGCACTGCTGCTCTATCCACTGCACCACCTAGCTTCCCTTTGGTCCTCTTGCAGAACATAGGAGAAACAACAAAAGGCTATTTCTGCCACATCTCCCTCCTCTCAATCTTCATGGCATCTTATGGCCTCTACAAAAACCCCTGAAGTATGATGGAGCTGCTCGAAAGCGCACCACAAGGGGGCTGACATGAAGCCTTCCAGCACTCACCCCACTCCCTTCCAAGGGCTCTTCAGTCCAACTGGCCTAATACTCATGGACAACAAGGGCATTCTATCCTGTCCAAAGCTCACTACCTGTCCCCTCAAAAAAAAAAATTCCCTAAATATTTATTTCTGACAGAGAGAGAAAAGGTAATACTCTCTAACTTACAACTTAGTTTTGGCAAAAAAAAAAAATCAAATACACTAAGATCATTTAGCTTACCTGATGGTATGTAGGATTTAAATCTTGTTGATAATCTGTCAATGAAGGCACTTAAAATTTCTAATCCAAGTAATGCCACCTGTAGAAAAAAACAAAACATTAGTGGCCACAAAGACTCCAAAAGAGCATACTCCAAATAAAATTCCAGATTTGAATTCATCCTCCTGTCCACATTTGCCAAAGTGTTTCAAAAATCAAGATCAATATTCAATTTAATCTAAACTACATGGGTCATTGTGGGAAACAAAGGAAAAAGTTCCGTTTCCACAGGATCAAGATTCTCAAGGGTGATAGTTAATCAGAATTGTGACCTATCACTGTCATATTGGAGGTCAGAGACTTCTGTGCAGCCTTGGTGAACTGTTTGGGGGAAAGCCTATGAGAAAAAAACATGAAGTTATTGTAAGGAGTCACCTAAAAATCCAACTGAGCTTGTTAATGACATACAGTAGGTGTGTCAAAAGTTTGTGACCCAAAAGAGATGTGATGGGACGATCTGCCCTGCACTAACTTTATAAAAATGCCCTCACTTTCTTATCTCTCTCTTTCTCTCCCTTCCTGAAGGGTGGAGTTCTTGGCCAAGGTGTTCAATTTCTCTGAACTTTGCTGTAACAGATTTTCCTTGACGCTCTTCAGTGTCAAGTGCATTTCTAACAGTCATGCTTAAGATCCCTTTACAAAGAAAAATTCAGTAGAATTCTTTTAAGTCATAATTTCTGTCTCCATTGGTTTATTTATATAATGAGCTCTTGTAAACGTGTAGACTACCATGAAAAGGCTGCTGGTCTTTCTGATACCAAAAACCCAGGTCTAGTCCAAGCCCTGTCCTTAATTCTGTGTGAGACCTTACCAGAGTAAAAGTAAACCATCCCATAGGAAGGGAAACACCACGGCCCATGGGGGCTCTACGCTCTGACATAACCAAACCAGGGCAGAGGACCTGGACCCCACCTCAGCTATTTCTTCCTCTGACAGGGGCAAGGTAAGCACCTGAATCCAGAAGGGGAAAAAGGAATTCATGTGCGGGAGCCCAGTACTTAGTCTCTAGTGCCTACAAACCCTCAGTCAGATGGAGGGTCCAGCAGCCAGTGCAAACATTGGTGGATCCCAACAGACAGGAACAAAAATGAAGGGCCTACAAAGGCAAGGATGAAGAAGACCGCACATCTTCAGGGACAACTGGGGGGAAATTCAACGAACAGGAGCCAAAGTGCAAGCTGTCTAGGCAGCCCAGAAGGATGATGGGCTCAAGGAAACGATCAGACCACCGGTACTAAGAAAATGAAAAGCCAATGGAAAAAATTCACAGATTGCCTCCAGAAAGAAATCAACCACAAACACGCCAGGCTGCAACTTCCAAGACCCAGAGTCTTTAACTTTAACAATTCTGGACAGCCATCAAGAGAAAAACCTTGACCATCTGAATTTGGACAATTTTGTCCCCACTATAAAACACAGAAGGACAAATATCGAGCAGAATGTCATCCAGAGTGACTCAGGCTGCAAACCTGAACTTCATCATACAGGACAAAAGAGGGGCGTTAAGAATAAAGAAGAATCTGAAATATCTTTGGAAAGAATGAGAGAACTGAAGAGTCTTTGCTTTTCCAACATTCCAAACAAGAGAAACAGAAGAGGAATGAATACAAAAGGACCCCAGAGGGGTAGGACATGGTGCTAAAATGGAGACAAACACTCTGAAAAGGCACTGGAAATTCTGCTAACAGTATCTAAATGCCCATCTGCCAAGGTCCCCAGGCAGGCACACACTCCAAGGAAGTTAACAGGAAAAAGAGAAGCTCAAAATACAACACAATTCTTTGGTAGCAGCACTTTTTATGGTTACAAAGTACTGTAAACAAGGTAAATGTCCATTAATTGAGGAGTGGACAAACATAAATATGATGAACTATCACCAAACAAAGAAACAAGAAATATGAAAAATTCTTAATTACATGGACCAGGGCAAACTGAAGTAAACAGAACCAGAAAAAACATATAGTATGACACCAACATGAACAGAAAAAGAAAGAAGGGGCTGTGATGGACAAAGAAGAAACTGCGAGTTCCAGTGCCCCTTCTAAACTGATGTTCAGACTCCTCCTTTCACCCTCCATCTACACTACAGGACAATAAAGTTTCAGTGAAAACAAGGAAGACGTAGAAAGCCCTCTGAAAAAACAAATCCACCCCAGCACTTCTGCAGCTCCTTCCTTCAATACCAGCCGAAGACATCTGGGTTCTGAAGACTCTTGGTTTTTTTTCTTCCTATTAAATTTTAGCACTACTTCATCCAACAAGTCCTTCCAGCTGCTCAACCTCTCCAGGCATCTCTGAACTCTGGTGTGTGTTGGCATTTCAAAGATCCTAGGCAGTTTTTGCCTTTTCATCAGAAAAGCCTGAAAGTCCTCTATTCCACTCAAGGTCATTTATTCCTAGAGGAATATTCTCAGCTTTTTGGAGTTAGTTATAAGCCTCTATTTTTTACCTCTTGCAACACTGTGCTCCTAGATCTCTGTTCCTCACCTGTGAAAGCTATCTGGTCTCCTGTGATCCTGGCTGTACTTGAAATGCTTCTTTCTGGAGGTTTGCAGTATTTTCACTTTAACCTGGGAATCACAGATTGAGCTAGGTCTTTTTTCTTTTGCAGTTCCCTTTCAAGGGATCAGGGGAATGATTCTACCCCGATTTCGGCCTCTGGTTCTAAGGAATTTTAGTTTGTAATTTCTGGAAATATAGCAACTAGGCCTTTTTAAGTCATGGTTTCATGGTGTCCTCTTCATGTGACACAGAGGTGGAGAAAGGAGAGGGCATCTCAGTGTTGTGAGACGAGAAGGAGAATAGATGGAACTCTCAAGCAAATAGCTTCAATATTTTGAAAACAAGTCAGAGATTTGGTCTCACACTTAGCAAACTGGCAAAGATGACAAAAGATAAGGATAGCCAAAGTTGGAGGGCATCATGGAAAGACAACCTGCCAACGCATTGTTGGTGGAGCTGTGAATGGGTACAACCTTTCTGGAAAGCAATTTGGAATTAGGCAAATAAAGTGACTAAATTGTCTATACTGTATGACACAGATTCTGCTGCTCAGCATACATCTTAAGGAGGTTAAGGATAAAAAAAAGACTCTCCATACCAAAATGTTTGGGCATATTTTGTTATAATAAAGATCTCAAACAAAACTGGTACCCGTCAACTGGGGAATGGCTAAACAAATGGTGGTATGTGAACAGAATGGAACATTAGTGTGCCATAATGAAAAAAAAAACTGAGGCCTAAAGAAAAGTGTAGGCAGGCTTGCAAAGTGAAGTAAATAGTCAAGAAAACAATATGCACATTGGCTACAACCTAAAGAGAAAGAACTATAAAGCAGTTAAGCAGAAATACTTCGAAATACAAAGCCCAAGCCCTCAAAGAGAGATAATGAGAAGACATATCAAGACATCTTGACTGGCTCCTTCAGGAGGGAAAGGAAAGCAAGGCGGCCTCTAACACCGACTAGCTCTTGGGTAGGTCACTTCCCCTCTGCTGCAGTTTCCTTAACTATGAAATGGAGATAATAAGACACCTCCCTCCCAGGCTGACATCTGTAAAGCACTTAGCACAGTGCCAAGCACACAGTAAGGTGAGAAATAATTGTCTTACCAAGAATTCCATCTGAAGAAGAGCAAATTTAGAAAATAAGATTTTTATTTCACCATGCGTGACCTGACCTTTAACCCCTTGTGAAAAAGGGTCCCTTGTAGACACAAGCACCCTTTAAGACAATTACAAAAGCCCTTTTATAACCCATCCAGGTTCGAATGTCCTGAACTGCCCTGGGCAGGTCAGGGTTCACAGAAAACACCCAACCCCCCATGTGGATCTACACCCTAGCTTTCTTCTCTCATGTCCACATTTCAATTCCCCCCTCACTTTTCATCTTCACTTTTCTTTATACTTAAATAAAGTAAAGGGCAAAATGCTTTGAGTCTCCTTCCGGCTGTCTACATCATCCATAGCATGAGAAAGGAATTTACTCAATTGCTAAGAAAATTGACAAAAGCTATGACTAGAAAATTTGCCCAGGATATCCATAGGGAAAGAGTCCTGCAGCTTTGGGTACACAGGAAAAAGGTCTCAGAACAAAGAAACGTAGGAGATATGTTGAATATCAGGTGGCCAATATCCCCCACAAACAGTATTATCTCTGACTTCAGCCACAGTGTAACTTCAAGTCATGTTTCAAATAACTTCTGTGGAAACAAAATTCAATCATTCCTAACAGTAGGTGCTATGTGAATGCGTATTCCCGCTCCCCCTCCCCATGGCTATAGAAAATTACAGACGTCAGAGGTTTTTAATCAATTTTTGCTGATTTTTAAAAAAAATCTCTTCCTGTCTTTAAAAAAAATTCTTTGTTGATGTATAGCTCTCTGGGAGAAAGGTAAATTGGGGGGGGGGGGTGGCCGAAAATTAAAGGATGGTGAAAATAGCAGGTATCAACTAAATTCATTTCTTTTTATAAAACACAGCGAGTGGTCCTGAGCCCTTGAGAGCCATGCCCTGGCAGTCATGTGACACTGTCACCAGGACCAAGGTCTCCATCTGGCTCTGCCTGGCCAGGCTGCCAGTCCTACTGGCTGCTGACTATGTGGGGTCGGCTCTGTCTCTGTCTCCTTCTTTGTTTTGTTTTTCTGGATCCTGCTAAGTCCAAAGTCTATGGAACAGAGGTCTCTAGAAAGCCTCAGAGTCTGCCTAAAAATCTCTGTAAACAAATATAAAACAAACACAGGGAATGCCGAGCAAGAGAAGTCCCTGTGCCAAGCCAGGCTGGCACCTTCCGTGAAGAAGGCCATGCGCAGCGCTCTGGGCCTGAGATCAGGAAGAGAGAGTTCACCCTCTGCCTAGAGCCCTACACAGACCCTTAGCAAGTCCCAACCTCAACTTTCTCCCCTGAAGCATTAGAGTAGCCCTACTCTTTGAGTCTAAGGACAAAAGGAGTTAATACTTGTAAAGTGTTATATGAATACTAGACACCATCCTCTTCCTCATGGATGTGGAGCCTTAGAGAGAGATGAAGGTACCCACCCAAGGCCAGCATTTACTGGGACACATGAAATGAAGAAAAACCAGGCCAGGAATCATCACCAAGAGAACCCACTCGTGAGCAGAAAGCCCCGAAAGTGCACAAATTCAAAACCTGAACCCCTTGGGCAACTTCCAGATTTCAACTCATTGGGGAAAAAAGAAGTTAAATTCACAAAAACACTTAAGTGATAATCACTAAAAATACAAGGAGAACTGCTGAGGCTAATGCCAGATCCCTGTCACTAACTCAGTCAAAAACAAGCCCGAAGGGGGCAGTGCCTGGTGCTTTCATTAACTGCCCCCCTCATCCTAATGAGGAGCCTTTCATCCCATAGCTTTCCCATTCCAGTCCCTCTGCCACCAGGTCAGACCCCAAAACGTGACCTTCACCCCACCTTTAACCCAACAATGATAACAGGTTCACAAAGCAGATCACATAGGCTACCTCAGTTGGTCCTCACAACCACCACGGCTGAGGGCACTGTCGTTATCCCCATTTTACAAATAAGGAAACTGAGGTACAGAAAGGTTAAGGGTCTTGACCAGGGTTACAGAGTTAGTAAGCATCAGGAGCTGCCAGATCCAAGGCTCTAGGATTTATACAACATCAACAACTACTGCTAAGTAAGAATAAGAATCTTCTCCCCGATCTGCTCATTTACTGTTGGATCAAAAGTGTTCTACAGCATTTGTCACAACACACAGTGGACACTTGATCAATGCTTGTTCCCCTGTCCTCAGTATAGTAAATAATACTCTATTTTCTGGTTGAAGTAGAAGAGCAAAATGCCCCTAAAAAGAACAAGAGTCAGTCCACGATCCACATCCTAAGGTACCAAGACATCCAAGCGGGGCCAGGTCAGTGGCCAGCCCAGCCACAGGCCTGCAGGACCAGAGCTGCTCCCAAACAACTCCCCAGGGCTCCTGCCTCCATTCATTGTAGTGACCCATCCCACCTCTGGAGCCTTCTGGCATCCAATGTGCTACATCTGAAGGCCTCATTCCCCACAACAAACTGCTCGATGTGTCTCTGAATTCCCAACAGGGCAGTTTGTGCTCCCTAAGTCACTCCATTTCCTCATAGGAGACTTGAGGATTAAACAGCCAGGTTTCATCCAGGTTCTCTCATCTATGACAAGGGCTGACACAAGGAGGCATCTCATCCTTACTGAGGATGCCTGCCTCGTCACCTGCTCAAGGTGTGGGCTGACCCGGCTTTCTCTAAGGGTCCTGGCAGGGTCTGCTGGGCTGAGGAGGCTCTGAACACACTCCCAGACCCACAGTCAGTGGGACAGACAACTACAGGACAGCCTCGGATCCCTCGGCACAGGAGGCAGAAAAGGGGTGGGCTGGGGGCTGAAAGGAGGAAACAGGAAGTTACCCAGGGTTTGTAATTAGCCTCACCTGCCAGAAACAAAGTAACCTGTTCTCTTAACACCCATGGTGTGTTGGGAGTCATGGATCACATGCCAAAGGGCAATGGAGAGGCATAGAGTACCCAGGAGTCAGGAAAGAGGACAGTCTGACCACAACAGATGTGCTAGTGATGCAACTGGAGAGAGGCTTCACTGAGGTTTAGGCAATGCCAAGGGATTTAGGGCAAGGCCCCTAGCACACACAGCAGTCAATCTGTCAGTCAGTCAAATAAGTATTTATCAAGGACTCACTCTGTGACAGGCACCATGCTAAGTGATGGGGACACAAATATAAGGAAAATCAAGTCTGCCCTCAGGGGGCAAATATTCTAGTGGAAGAGGAATTGAAGGGGAGCTGAAGGAGGAACATGCAAGGCATGGTGGGAATCTGGGTGGCTGTTCTGGGCCCTTTTTCAAAATGGAGGCTTGGGGAAAAATTCATCAGTGGAAAGAAGGGCCTGGGAGCCCAATGAGGAGGCTGCAGTTCAAGAAGACCTGGATTCAGGTGCCAGGAGGGGGTCAGGGGTGGTCTCTGCACAAGCTGCTGCTAGAGGAGAGGGTCTCTTCCTTCTGTGTCAAAGCAACCTGGTGAGAAGGCAAACAGAGGGAGGGCCATAGAAGGCTTAATGGGGAATTAGAGGGTCTGGGGTAGCTGCCTGCACCAGCAAGTTTCAACCACAATGAACAAGGAATGACCTGAGATGATCTTGTCATTCAGATCTGCACTACTCACAGTTAGGATTCTACGTCAAATTATGGGCATTTGTTCCAGCCCAATGGAAAAATGCAATGAAAATCTTAACAAGTAGTATGTGTTTATTAATGTAATGGAACAGCAAAGGATAAAAAACTATTTTTGTTCAGATTTATTACAAAGTAATAAAGCAATTACAGAAACAACATTTTTAGTTTAACTTTTTATATAATTGCTGAACCCCAAGATCAGCCTACGCTGATATGAAAATCTCAAGTTTTGTTTAAAGTACAGTAGCAACCTAGACTGAACTGCCCTCCCTTTCTTTAAATCTTCTACACATGCTGCTCAGTGCAGAGAGCTTGACCTGAGCCTGGAGAACTGGCGCACTCTCACTGATATCAGGATCACCATTCGCCTCCTCCCATCAGGAAGCTACAGAGGTAGCGTCTCCATCTGCAGGCCTTTCGATATGAGATCTCACCAGCTCATTCTCTTGACTGTGACTCATTCCCAGGCCACCATTTTCAAGCTGTTCCAAACCAAGTTTTCTTCCCAGGCATGTTCTCCCTTCTATCACAGACTGCTTTTCCAAGGAAAAACCTGCCAGGTGAGATGTGCTTCCCCATGGCAGCGGCTGCCTCTCCATTCCTCCAGCCAATTCAGTTAGTGGAAGTGTCTTTACCATCACCTCATGCCTTTCCTTTCACCATCTGGAGCTTTTATCTGCGCGTGTGATATCGGTCATGGGTCGCCACAGCTAAGGTGCCCATTGCTCTCACCACAACGTGCTTCTTCCTCCTCATGGCTGTTGGCGAAGCCATCAGACGGGTGAGACGCAGTCTTTCTTTTGGATTCCTCCTGACTCTCTGAACATGTTCCACATCACCCATCGACATTCCAACAGTGACGCGGACTGCTGTAATAGGAACCATAAAATTCCCTTTAGTGTTACTGAGACCACGTTCATGCCGCTGTTCTAACACATCACGTTTCTGTTCTAATGGGACAACCAAGTTCTTTTTTGTTCTTGCTCTGGCTACGTTTCCATGAGAAGTGTTCTTCCTTTGGTCCATTCTGCTAAAGGCTCTTTGAAAATCAGTACCACAATGTTGGTAATCACACCCATGAGAGTGTGACCAGTCCTCAGATTCTGTGACCGCAGCCAGAGAGGGTTAAACTCTGACAGAACTAGGGCCAGCACCGAGTCCCTGAGGTGCCATAAGGATCCCACCACCATACAGTGACGCGGCATTCTGACTTGTTTGGTGCCATATTCCCCAATGACTCAAGGAGATAGAAGGGAGGATACAGTGCAGACAGAGGAGGCTCACCCTGTGTGCTCGGGACACCCTGTCTTACTGGGCAAATGATGCATTTACATCAACAGAGGAAAATATAAACACAAGGAAAGTAAACCTTTGGGGGAAGGTGGGAGAATAAGAAGATGCAGAGGCCTCAAGGCAGCCCTCGAGTTGAGGCAGGGGCTGGAAATGCAAAGGCACAGAAAAGGTATATACTGATAACTCATGCCCCTGTTCCATACCAGGCCTGGGGCTAAGCATTTCTTCGCAATCATGATCTGCTTGACCCTCACAACCTCCCTCAATTGCAATTGTTACCGTCATGGCCAGATGAGGAAACTGAAGCAGACAGAGGGGAGGTGACCAGCGCAAGGCTTTCCTGTCTCCAGGCCACCCAGTTCTCTACATGGTGAGGTAGTGAGGGAAAGAAAGTGGAAGCCGGAAAGGCCCCCTGCAGTCCGGGTCGGGGAGGGCCCGCCAAGGCAAAGCTGGGCCACTGGCTGGAAATGAGCAGTGGGGTGGAGGTTCCCAGCCTAGGAGGCTGGGGACACCGGAGCCAAAGCCTGGAGGGCTGAGCTGCACCCTGAGCCTGGGAAATGGGGGGACAGGTCCTGGCTGGAAGGGACCGGGGTGACAAGGACCCCCGCCTCGTCTGACCGCGCTGTCCAGACAGGACGCTGGCCCTTCAGCTCCTCATCTGCAAAAGGAGGGCCGGCGGAAAGGGAAACTGAGGCAGGCAGGGGCTGGGGGTGCAGGACCTCCTGCCGTGAGGGGGCGCTCCTCCTATGGGGGTGGATGGGGTGCTGGTGCCTCCCGGCGGGCTCCAGCTCTTCTTCAGAGGGGGAAAGAAGGCCCCGAACCACAGGCATGGTCCTGCCTCAGTTTCCCCTTCTCCTTAGTCTCCACCCTCTTGGATGGGTCCTGGACCCGCCCTCGAGGCCCCTCCCCTCTCCGAGGCCCCGCCCTCCCCAGGCCCCTCCCCGACCCGCGGCCCCGCCCTCCCCAGGCCCCTCCCCGACCCGCGGCCCCGCCCTCCCCAGGCCCCTCCCCGACCCGCGGCCCCGCCCTCCACGAGGCCCCTCCCCCACCTTGCTGTGGCTGGCCGGCAGCCAAGAGGTCAGCTCGTCCACGACCCGGCTCAGGTCGGCCTCGTCCAGCTCCGGCTCCGGCCCCGAGGCCCCCGCGCTGGGCCCAGGCGCCCGCAGCCTCCGCAGCAGCTCTTGGCCCACCAGGAGCCGGCCGCCCGCGTCCCGCGTCCGCAGCAGCTGCGCGCACAGCTCCGACAGGCTCGGGCCCTCCAGCTCCCCACTCCCGCCGCCGTCCTCGGGGGCCTCCATGGCGGCCCGGAGGCGAGCACGGCCGCGGCCCGGTTCCACTTCCGGCTCTGCTTCCGCTTCCGGCCGGACCGGCCGACCGCCCGAGAGCCCAAACACTCAAAAGGGGCGCCCCGGCCGGCGCGAGACACGCGACTGCGCCGCCACGCCTCGTGACGTCGACGCCGCGCTGAGGCCCGCCCCTCGAGGCCCGCGCAGGCGCGGAGCGGCAGATGGCCCCGCCCTCTAAAGCTAGCCCTCCATTCCGACCCGCCCCCTAAAGACGGTACTTCCCCCACCCCGACCCGCGCAGGCGCAGATCGGCCCACCGGGACCCGCCCCCTCAAGGCTGTATTTTTTTCCTCCCCCGAATCTGCGCAGGCGATCACTGCCCCGCCCGCCCCCTCGCTGGGCCTGGTACAGGCTCCCGATCCTGTAGGAGCCCCTCCCCTTGTCCTTCCCGCTACAGCTGGGGAAACTGAGGCCCGGAGAGGCCGAGGGATTTGGCCAGGCCCTGGCGCAGGGGAGTCTCCGAGGCGAGAGGCGGGCGGACTCAGCACTTATTAAGCTCCGACTGTGTACCTGGCGCTTCCCAGGCCATATTCCCCCGAAACAGCCCCTCCTCTTTTACAGTGGAAGAAACTCTAGGGAAGGTCCCCGGGGAGCCGGGTCCCTTCTCCCCAAAGAGCCCGGCCCCCCGCTGGCCGGGCCGTGACACCCCTGCAGGGACCCTCCCCATCCTGCGGCCTCCGCTGGGCCTCGCGACGGTCCCCTCCCCCTGCAGACGCTGGGCGGAACGGACTTGACCTTGGCACCCGGTGGAAACTGACAGAGCCCCGCCCCCCTCGGGTTCCGCGCATTTAACCCTAAATGCGCTGATCCCCTCCCCCCGCGCCCCGCCCTTCTCGGAAACCGCGCGGAGGGTTTTCCTTTCAGCGAAGCGTCCCCGGAGGTCCCGGGGATTTAGAAGAGAAGGCCCTGTGTTCTTGGCGCCCTGCTGCGCCCAACGGCCGGGGCTGCCTGGAGTGTGTGTGGGTGTGTGTGTGTGGTGTGTGTGGTGTATGTGTGTGTGTGAAGGGTGTGTGTGTATGTGTGGTGTGTGTGTGTGGTGTATGTGTGTGTGAAGGGTGTGTGTGTGTGTGTGTGTGTGTGTGTGTGTGTGTGGTGTGTGTGTGTGGTGTATGTGTGTGTGAAGGGTGTGTGTGTGTGTGTGTGTGTGTGTGGTGTGTGTGTTGTGTGGTGTGTGTATGGGTGTGTGTGTGTGTGGTGTGTGTGTGTGTGGTGTGTGTGTGGTGTGTGTGTTGTGTGGTGTGTGTATGGGTGTGTGTGTGTGTGGTGTGGTGTGGTGTATGTGTGTGTGTGAAGGGTGTGTGTGTGTGTGTGTGTGTGTGTGTGTGTGTGGTGTGTGTGTGTGGTGTATGTGTGTGTGAAGGGTGTGTGTGTGTGTGTGTGTGTGTGTGTGTGGTGTATGTGTGTGTGTGAAGGGTGTGTGTGTGTGTGGTGTGTGTGTGTGGTGTATGTGTGTGTGTGTGTGTGTGGTGTGTGTGTGTGTTGTGTGTGAAGGGTGTGTGTGTGTGTGTGGTGTGTGTGTGTGGTGTATGTGTGTGTGAAGGGTGTGTGTGTGTGTGTGTGTGTGTGTGTGGTGTGTGTGTGGTGTGTGTGGTGTGTGTGTGGTGTGGTGTGTGTGTTGTGTGTTGTGTGTGTGTGGTGTGGTGTGTGTGTGTGTGTGTGGTGTGTGTGTGTGTGTGTGGTGTGTGTGTGGTGTGTGAAGGGTGTGTGTGTGTGTGTGTGTGGTGTGGTGTGTGTATGGGTGTGTGTGTGTGTGTGTGGTGTGTGTGGTGTGTGTGTGGGTGTGTGTGTGGTGTGTGTGTGGTGTGGTGTGTGTGTGTGGTGTGTGTGTGGTGTGTGTGGTGTGTGTG
>CM053772.1:690502-742826 GCA_028658325.1 Potorous gilbertii
GGCAGGTGCGGGGCAGGGCCGGCTGCGTCCTGGCAGGTGCGGGGCAGGGCCGGCTGCGTCCTGGCAGGAGCGGGGCAGGGCCGGCTGCGTCCTGGCAGGTGCGGGGCAGGGCCGGCTGCGTCCTGGCAGGTGCGGGGCAGGGCCGGCTGCGTCCTGGCAGGTGCGGGGCAGGGCCGGCTGCGTCCTGGCAGGTGCGGGGCAGGGCCGGCTGCGTCCTGGCAGGTGGGGGGCAGGGCCGGCTGCGTCCTGGCAGGTGGGGGGCAGGGCCGGCTGCGTCCTGGCTGGTGCGGGGCAGGGCCGGCTGCGTCCTGGCAGGTGCGGGGCACGGCCAGTCTGGCCTTCGGAAGCTTCTCGGGCATCCGTGCCGTCTGCTCTGCCGTGGGTCTGACCGTCTGACCGCTGGTCCGCGGCCACGGACCCCCTGAGGCTGAGCCCAGGCAGCTCCCTTTGAGGGCCCCAGGAGGAGAAGGGCTCACCCTGGGCCCCTCCACAGGGGCATGGACGTGCCATCCAGACCAGAGAGAACCCTTGTTCCTTGGAGGCCTGGCCACTTCCCATTCGGAGCAGTCTCTTTTCTGACAGGAGCCTGTGGCCTCCCCAGGGGAGCCCTGTCATTCCACACCTTCTCATCT
The DNA here is from genome assembly GCA_028658325.1 of Potorous gilbertii. Lineage (NCBI taxonomy): Eukaryota > Metazoa > Chordata > Mammalia > Diprotodontia > Potoroidae > Potorous > Potorous gilbertii. Next base: position 691,135 of record CM053772.1, read on the forward strand.
CGTCCTTCTCTTTCATTAGCCTCCTTGGAGTTCCCACCGGGCCCTGGATGAGGCCCCTCCCCACCTCCAAGGGCTGGGTCCCTGGCGGGGCAAGAATGGGTTGTGATCTGTGCCTTAGATGAGGTGTGAAGGTGTGGAGGAGCCCCCTCCATGGCCTTGTTTCCTCTGGGCTTCTTCCTACTACACTTCCTCATGCGAGCCTTTTAGTAGTCCCTAGGTAGCATCTGAAGGGGCTAACAGGATGGACTTGGCATCAGGGAGCAGCGTAGGATCCTTCGAGGGTATGGGTCTACTTTTCCTTGCCTGGTCACCTCCTGGTCTGTGGTACAGTTATACATACTTGGCATACCTTGACCCCACGCATCTGTCATCCACCTTGTTTTTCCAGGATGATTTTCCCAGAGGAAACTAGCTCCCGATGGATGGTTCCAGGGGTCTCTTAATCAGGTGGTCTTAGTCCTCACGGTGCTTAGCTTCTCTGCAGACCACCAGCTTGTCCTCTGGATATTTTCCTTAGAGCCTCAGTGCCCCAGAAGTCCGACTCCTTCAGAACAAGAAGAGGCTCTCGACCCTGACAAAGGGTTTAGTGGAAGAGACGCTGAAGGTGGATGCCTCCCCAGCTTACCTGCCCCTTGAGGACCAGCAGGCCTTGCCCTCTGTCTTGGAACTGAAATCTACTCTGTGGCTCCGGAACCCCTTCTGGGTGGGGCCTGTCTTGCTTTTCTCTGTCTCTAATGCTTAAGCCCATGGTTTGCACATGGTACCTGTATAAGGTACCATGCTTAATTCTCCATTCTGACTTTTCTACTTTTGGGATTCTTTTTCCTTCTTCATTCCCCTCAGGTTAAATATCTCCATGCTTGATCCCCAGGTTCATATATCCAGGTCCAGGGTCTCTCTTGCCCTCCAGTCTCACTTCGCTAGCTGCCTCTTGGCCATTTTAGTTTCATACTCAGCATGTCTAGAAAGAAATCCATTCTCTTTTCCCCACAATCACTTCTCCTTTTCATCTTTCTTTTTTTGTTGAGGGTACCACCATTCCTCTGAGTACTTGATTTTACAACTTTGAGAGACCCATTCCCCCACATGTGTCCAACCAGTTGCCAAGTGATATTGGTTGCCAAGTGATATTGGCATAACCTTCACCACATGCCTTGGGTCCATCCTCTTCCCAAGTCACATGGGGACCAGCCTTGGCTAGACTATTGCAAAAGGCCTCCCTGCCTTCAGTGTATCCTCTCCACAGTCTTAGACTGGTTTATTTAAAAGGTTACCTCAGGAGCCACCTTTCCCCAAGAGACCACAAATATCTCTACCTCTCAGCCCCAGATCATTTTGTACTTAAGTATTTATTTTGTCTTTGTCTGTTTTTGTACATGGTATCTATCTACTCTGATAGAGTAAGCCCTGGAGAGCAGGGAGCATTTTTTTTTTTTGTCTTTGTCTCCCACATGCCCAACACAGGGCCTAGGCACTTAATAAATAACTTATTGTCATATGCAAATAGGAATATTGGGAAGACTTCACTCTAACTGGGGAATCCTCCAGCTTTTGGTTATGGCCTCCAGCTCCACCTCTCTCCCTATTTCCTCCACCCAAGAGATAACTTACTGTAGAGATAGCTCTGACCCAGGCATTCCTCTGATCTGTAAACTACTTGTTGCCCCTAGGGAAAAATACACCTTTTTGATATTTGAAGTTTGAATCATTTTGTTTTCTCAGATTTCTGAAAACCAGACCTGTGATTTATCATTGTAGGTAGTGAAGAGAGGGATTGGATATGAGAGATGTTTTGTTGTGAAGCTAGAAATGGCAAGATTTGGCAGCTGTTTGACTTTATGGTATGAGGACAGGTGAGGAGTGCAGGCTGATGCTGATGTTACAAATCTGGGAGACTGGGGGGATGATGGGGATTCCTTCAGCAGAAGTTGGTCAATTTGGAGGGAGGGAGAAGATGAGCTCAGTTTTGAATGTTGTGAGGTCCTGATTCCTTCAAGACTGTGCAGTGTGATATCTCCATTAGACAGGTGGTGATGTGGGACTGAATCTCAGGGGAGTTCTGGAGACTGAAAAGTGATAAAATCTAGGGGAGAAGAGAAGAGGACCCAGGACTGTGTGCTGGGGTGACTTGGGGCCTCGGATGTTACCACAGAAGGAGAATTGCCTGTCTTTGGGACTGTTCCCTGTCCCATATTAACCTGAACCACTCTTGTAGTTTGTAATACAGGAATTTTTTTTAAGTGGGGAGGGGGACTATGGGATTGATTTTTACCTGTTTACATCAGTCATTTCATGTGCCAACTTAATTTAATTGGTTCTGTTAACATTGTGGGAGATTGCAGAGCTTTAGTGATTGACCTTACATTGCCCCTGAAATTAAGACCATCTGTCCATCTGTGGTCTGCTGGGGATATGTGGTTGTGAGTCATCTAACATGACATAACATGATTGAATATGACTCAGCAGATTCTGAGCACGATAGAGAAGTGGGTGTGAACGGCTTTGAATCCAGAAGAAACTCGACCTTGCACAGAAGAGTGGGAACAGAGGCTGTCATTCAGGAAATTGATGATGAAGGAAGATGCTTGTGGCCTTGGCCAAGAGCTCCCTTGGGTGTCCTTGGGATGTTATGGAAAACCAAAGGAGTTCTCACTTTGAGTGAGAACCTTTCCCTCCCCTGCGGGAGATCATGGATTGCACTGGAGTTTCTGTTATGAGGGCCAAGGGTGAAATGACTGCTGAGGAATAAATTGGCTTTGAATTGTCCAGAATGGATTGGAAATGATATGCAGTATCTCACTCTATTAGTTACTCATTTTGGTTTTGCTTTTTAGGTATTATGATCAGATTTGCTCCATTGAGCCAAAATTCCCATTTTCCGAAAACCAGGTAAAGACTTATTTTAGTTTGCTTAACAACTGTAGTATGTGAAGTCATTCGCTTGATTTCACCTATGGAATAGAATTGGAATTGTGGGTGGGGTGGTGTTGTCACTAATGTTTCATGAGGGGGAGCCATTATTAGGGATGTTTTTAAAGGATGCCTGTTTGATACAAGTCTCCTTCCTCCTGGAACTTAGAAATCTGTGGTGGTGAAATCTGGGGCCTATTTGTGCCCCTTCTCTTCTGCCTGTCTCACTAAGAGTCTCTTAATTTCTTTTCTTATCCCATAAGGAATTACAGGGCATGATTTCACATGGAGTGTAGACGAATCTGCCAAGTGCTTGGGCCAGTCTCCTTGTGTGTATTTTCTTAAGTATAAAAGAGTAGCAGGGTGAGTCATTTCAGACTCCATGCCAAGGGCTCAGCATCATTTCCTTATCCAAGAGCCTCTTGGATGTTGACCATGTCATGCATTTTTTATTCTTATGTTTTGGAGACTTAGTAAGTCTTCAGGCAGGCCAGGAAGCGGTGAGGTTGAAAATCCTGGCTCAGGGCGTGCCCAGTGTGGCATATTGTTGGGTGGAGTGTGGGGTCTTTTTCCGTGAATGGGGAGCCTGCTTCAGGCTGGTGGGCAGGTGGGCATTTTTCTGTTTGGATTTTGGCCCAGATGATTTCTTATTTTGAGCCCCGTTCCTTTAACCCTTCCCTCTCAGTGGGCCATGTCACCTTCAGGGATTGCTTTTCTTTTCTTCCTTGATATAGATCTGCTTGACCTTTACCTGGAAGGATGCTTTTGACAAAGGATCGCTTTTTGGAGGATCTGTAAAACTGGGTAGGTAATTCTTGTAAAAATAAATTCCAGGACATTTAGTCTAAACTCTTTATTTTTAACTTGTATTACTTTCCCCCAGAGGCTGATAGTGGTGATCGCTTCCTGGGGGAAGCGCCCTCTGCCTCTGTCCCTGGGTAGGTCTTGCACTCTCAAGAGTGGCCTGAGACTGAGAAAGCTCTTGTGACGTGCCTGCAGAGTTTCTGCTGTGAGGCTTGAGTTTGGGTCCAGCTCCTAATGCTTCTTCTTCACCTGCTTCACGTCTGCTTGATCTCATTGCCCACCTTCTTTCCTTTGGGCTGTGGCTCAAATCGCTTGCTTCTGGTGACTTTGCTTTCCGATGGTGCTTTGGATCCTCTCTGCCTTCCTGGTATTGCCTTTGACTTTTTTGTTGATCCATCCCAGCAGCATGTAGCTGGTTATTGGGAAAAACAGCCAAGAGCAAGGGGGCCTATGTCCAGTTATCACCATTCCTCCAAACTACTTTCGAACATATTAGAAAGAAGTTCAGTTCCATTGTTTCCCCAGAAGGTTCTTGTCTTCCAATCCCCATATAGGATTTTTAAAATGGTATTTTTATTACTTTAATTTCCCAAAATCTCCTTCCCTCTTCTTCCACTTAAAAGAACCATCTCCTGTAACAGAATAGAAAAGAGAAAGAAACGCACTTCTGCATGATTGGCCAACACCTCAGCTAAGTGACATTCTGTGCCATTAATTACTCTGCATTACCTTCAGCTCAGGATAGAAAGAGCAGGGTGTGGTTTTTCATCTCTGTTTCTGAGCCAAGCTTGGTCATTATAATTTTCCTAAACACATCGAGGTGTTTGGGTTTTATTGCCACTTGGTGTGGTCTGATGGAGAAGGAGCTTGGTGCTGACTGGCATTACTGGTGGGGGTTTCTTCCCCTGGGAATTTGGTCTCCTCGAGTCTTGGTGAATGAGGTGGTTTTTCCTGAGTTGTCATCATTTCACGGAGGTCTTCCCATGCTTCCTGGCCTGCAGATTGGGTAGTCAGTGGGATGGTGGGGTTTAGCGAGGGCTTCCCTGAGCAGCCCTCACATGGCCAGATGATGGAGGCCTGGCCTCGTCTGCATATCCACCAGCTCATTCCTCGCCTACCTTTTTACCCTTTCTGCTGCTGCTGTGCCTGCTTGGATCTTTCTTCTCTCCGTTTTCCCTGCAATCCTCTGCTGCCTCCTAGACCAGCTCAAGTCTGGCCCAAGTGCTCTGTCCGACATGGCTTTTTCCTTCCTCTGATCTCTTCCTTCTCTCAGAGTGGGCTGCATCTGCAGCACTTAATTCAGGAGTATTATGCATAGTGTAATTAGGTAATGTTTATATAGTAGGTGTGTGTATTTCTATAATTACAGTTATTAAACTTTCTTTTTTCTGAGCTGGGCTGAACCTCCTCAGAGACAGCCTGTTGTAGTGACTGGGCAATTGGCCTTGGGGTCTCTGACCCTCTCCAGAGTTGCAGCTCTCTAAGCCTTTGAAGGTGCACAGGGGTCACAGACCTGCATTGGGAGAGGGGGTTTTCCTTCCTATCGGTGAAAACACAGCCCCCCCATGCATTATACTGTGTGTGCATGTACATGTCCATGTGTGCATGTGTGTAGAGGGCAGGGCACAGAGCCTTGTTGGGTTTTTTGAACCTGAGTGTTTCAGATTTGACTTCATCTGATGCCCCCGCTGCTTGTGTTTGGCTCTGCCTGGGCTGTGCTGATGCTGGGCTCTTCTGCCGCATAGGGCCCTTGACTTCTTCCTTCTTTGGCATCCTGTCCCTTGCTGCCTTTTCCAGAAGCCTTCCCCTTTGGCCTTGCTGTTCCTGCTTTGTGTCTAGTGGTGTCACACTTCTCGAGGACAGGGACTTGGCTTATTTTTCTTTGCTTAGCAGGGTCTTGCCCATCTCCAGTCAGTGCTTGGTGAAGACCTTTTTAGACCGATGGTTTGCTGACCCTTGTTTCAGCTTTGGCTCATTTGCAGGTTGGTTGGAGATGTTCTCTGTGTCGGTAGCAGCGCATCTCCTGGGCACTTTGCTGGAACCTTCCCGCCATGATGCCATCTTGCTTGTAGCCATTCAGCCCTGTCAGAGACCAGCCCACATTTATTTCTCTGTCTCCATGAACACCATGGGAGACATTTGTCAAATACCTTGATAACTAAGATCTAGGGAAATGGGAGAAGGTGCGGGGCTGAACATTTTCATCTCAGTTGTTGTTATTATTTTTTAAACAGCTCTTGCAAGTTTAGGCTATGAAAAGACATGTGTGTTATTCAACTGTGCAGCATTAGCAAGCCAGATCGCAGCGGACCAGAATCTGGATAACGATGAAGGATTGAAAGTTGCTGCTAAGCATTATCAGGTAGGCTGGATGTTCCCTTGCTGACCGTGACCTCAGCATCTCGAAGCCCTTGTACCAACCTATGGTTCCCCTCCATCAGATCTCTGTAAATGTACTTGTATCTGAAATGCCCTTGAGGGAGGGTTGTGCTTGGAGGGTGGGGGGATGGGCGCTCCCTGATGAAAGGGACCCCCCCCACCCCCCACCCCAGTCTGTTCCTGCCTGAATAAGTGCCTGTCCCCAACAGGTTAGCCAGCCTTTCATTTGAAGACCTCTGGTGAGCGGAAACCCCCAGTCCATTCTATAGACACATACGGGGTGTATTTTAGGGCTGCTCCAATCTGGACCATCTGGGCTAAGGTTTTGGCACTTGCTTCACAAGAGCACCCCTTGGCTTGCTGAGGTCATGATACCCTCGCTACCAGGGATATAGCTGTGGCCTTTCCTCTTTTTTTAGTTTTGATTTTTAAAATGTTGATTTCTTTTCTCTTTCCCTCCCTGTTCTGACAAAAACAGCAGCAAAGCCTTTGTAGCAAATGTACCTCATCATGCTAAACATGTTCCTCCCAGATATGTGTCTCCTGCTGCTCTCTCCGAGGATGTGGGAGTGTGCTTCCTCCTGGTCATTGCGCCAACCCCAGCTCTGGCCACGTTGATGGTTTTTTTTATGTCATTGTCTCAGTTGAGATGGTTCTTCTGGTTCTGCTCCTTGAATTCTGCATCACTCGACACAAATCTTTCCAAGCTTTTTCTAACACTATCCCCTTCATCATTTCTCACAGTCCTGAATTGTTCAGCATTTCCCACTGGAGGGGCTGGTACCCCCACAGAAAGCTGCTGCAGATGTTTTCGTAGCTATGAGTTCTTTCCTTATTGATCTCTCTGGAAGGGGGGGGGCAGGGGAGTCATAGTAAGTCACAGGTCATGGTGTCTTTGGGGGAGTAGAGTTCCACATGTTGCCACCCCCCAACTCCTTCTCCCTGCAGCCTTTCCTTCAGATCCTTCTTTGTCCTCTGAAAGTCCTGCTCTAGACTTTACCCTCTTCCATCAGCCCTGGCCATCCTGACTTCAGCCTTCCATGCCATCTGTGATCCCTTTGAGGCAGGAGGAGATAGCTGGGTGAGATCGTCCTTGCTCTCCCTGGCTCTTTTTCCTCTGGTCCCTAGATCCTCTGGCCTGGATTCTCGTCACAAGCGTCTATGTACCACTAGCTCATCTTCCCTTTTAAAAGCAAAACTGCCTCTCCCCCATCTAGTCAGCATTGTACTTTGTAACAAAAGAAAACCCAATAAAGCTCAGGAAAGAGCAGTTGAGGGAGTGATAACAGTCCTTCCCTCCATTCCCCCTCAATCCTTAGTTCTCTGTCAGGAGCAGAGAGGCCTCTTCCATTACTTCTCAAGACCAGGTCTGTCTCTTTTTGTTTACGTTGTGTTCTTAGCCTCTCGTTGCCTGATTTTGCTTTTGTCATATACGCTCAGTTCTTTTTTCTCCCCCTCCCCAAGACGACATGCAGTCTTATCTGGGTTCCACAATACATTCTTTTTGAAAAAATTTAATTAAATTTTTTTTGTTTTTGGTTTTCAACAATCACTTTCATAAGTCTGAAATTGTCTCTCCTTCCCTTTCCATTCTTTCCCCAAGACAGCTCTACATGTACATTCTTATTAAACACATTTTCACATTAGTCACGTTGCATAGAAAAATGAAATGAATGGGAGAAACCATGAGAAAACCAAAACAAAACATAACACAAGAGAAATTAGTCACTTCATTCTGCGTCTGACTCCATAGTTCTTTCTCTGGATGTGGATGGCATTTTGCCTCAAGAGTCCTTTGGGAGTGTTTTAGGTCCTGGCATTGTGGTGAAGAGCTAAGTCTTATCAGAAACAGTCCTTGCATCCTGTGGCTGTTACTGTGTGTAATTTCTCCTGGTTCTGCTCATTTCACTCAGCATCAGTTCATATATAAGCCTTTCCAGGTTCCTCAGAAGTTTGACTGTTTGTGATTTCTTATGGCACAATAGTATTCCATTTTGTTCGTATACCACAACTAAAATATACTTTCAGTTCTTACAGATCAACCTATGGTTATTTTTCACTGCACAGTAATAGTTCATCTCATTCTTTTGTCACAAAATGTGCAGGGGACACAGGACCTTTCTGCCTTTGCCTTGCCTACTAGTAGCATTTCCTACCCAGTTTTCTGCCCCTTCTTGATCATCCTGAGCAGCTGCCTGGACGTGAGTTGGCATCATTTCGTTTCTCTTTTATCATGTGGTCTGTGAAAGTCACAATTTTTCTTTTGGAAACTGTGTCTCATTTGCCCACTTTAAACAGCTGCTACATTGACTGTTGGTCTTAGGCTTTTGTGCTCATTTCTCTGTGTCTGTTGGATGTCAGACTTTTCCTCAGAAATATTTGATGCATTGATTTTACCCCAATTGACAGCCTCTTATGTTAGCTACCTTGATTGGATCCATCTGCAGCTTTTAAATGGGAGGTAATTGAAATGATTGATCTTTTTAAAGATTCCAAGCTGGAAGAAGTCTGCTGCTACGATACACTCTTTTTACAGATGGAAAAATGGAATCTCAGAGAAATGGCTGTTACTGTCCCAAAGTCCCAAAGTGGCAGAGATGGGAGGTGAGAATTTCTCCATTATTGGGGAGCTCAGCTCTGGGGCATTATCTAATTTAAACCCCTCAGCCTTCCCTTCACACTTGGAGACTTGACCCAAAGTCATGAAGTGGCTTCCCTGTGTCTCTGCTGCCTCAGTTCCTTAACCTTCTTCAGTTCCAGCAGCTACAGCTTAGCTTTGCCTCAGTGCCACCTACAGGGACATCATACTGGTGTCCAGGAGCCTGGCTTTGAATCTAAGCTTGACTGCTTACTCTCCGTACAGTGATCCCTAGAAATGGGGAGCCCTGAGGTCTCTCAGGCTTTAGGTTTGTGTTTGCACCTTGGATCCATGCAGCCATGTGCCACACACTGCTCTAATCGCAGGGATATGGCCCGTTTGTGCAATGTAATTTATTCTCTGTTGGGTGTATGTATGTATGTGTGTGTGTCCATCTACAGAGAGAAGGCAGCTGCATCCTGCGTGGTTAGGGATGGAGCACACCAACAGTTAGGACCAAGAATGTTGTCTTGGAAAAGGCTTTGCTTGGGCTGTATCTTGAAGGAAGAGAGGGTGTCCAGGACAGAGGAGGGACAGTGGGGCAGCCAGGACTTCGCTGTCTGTATGTGATGGAATGTTGGGTCAGGGGAGTGATGATTAGGAGACTGGAGAGTTCGGCAGAGGCCAGGTCACTGAGGCCTTGGGACACTCCACAGAGGAGCCTAGATTCTGCCCTCATGGTCCCATTGATTGAGGAGGGGGTCACATTTTCAAATGCGTGCCTAAGGAAAACAGTGTTGGCAGCAGTAGGTAGCGACTTAGGGCAGGCTGCAGCAGTGATCTTGGTGAGAGATGATTGGACCTGGCCAAATATGGGAGCTGTGGGGAGTCACATTGGTGAGGTGTTGTAGGGCAGCTGACTGGGCATGTGTGTGAAGGGAAGGGAGGAGCCCAGACTAATGCTAATGAACCTGTGGCAGAAGTCGCTGAGGTGGTGGGGAAAGGTAGCAAGGATATGTTGTGCTTGGGATGCCTGCAGCCTGAGACGGCCAATAGTCAGTTGGGGTTGCCAACTTGGAGCTCAGGAGATGTCCTGGGACTGGATGGCTAGATCTGTGATTCATCTGCATAGAGATGCTATTTAAACCCATGGGAGCTGATGAAGAGAAAGGAGCTGAGGACAGAACCTCGGGGGGCTCTCAGGGGGTGTGACTTGGATAAAGAGTGATCAGATACTAGGAGAACCAGGTGAAAGCAGGGTCCAGCAAACTGAGAGGGAGGGTGGAGGTTCTGAAGCAGGTCCTTGGAGACACCATCTGGGGGTGTTTGAGAGGAGCACCTTGGGTTTCTCTGTGGCCTGCGAGTTGATGGTCCTTCTAACTCTCCCATCATGTCAGTCTTTGACAGAGTTAGAGGCTGCAGAGAGGTCAGGAAAAAGAAGGCTGAGCATTGAGGAAAGGACTATCAGATTTGTGGATTAAGAGACCCCTAGTAGCTTTGGAGCGAACAGTTTAAGAGGTGATTTGACTGACCCATCCAATAAACTGCACACAGCTCTTTATGTCTTCAGAAAAACGTTAATGCTCTGGGCTTTTACTGCATCTGCTTGTTGATATAATTTGGCCTTGAATTCACAAGCTTTGAATGTGTAGCTGTTAATTCTTCATCATCTTGAAGCGTTCTGCTTCTGTCACATCAGCACACCTCTGAGAAGTGTCCGCTTCCCCAAGCTTGGCCTTGGCAGAGTTCCTGCATTTCCAGTGAGGTTTCCAGGCCACTGAGGCTGGTTTATCTCTCTCTTATATCCATTTCTTAACTGGAGGATGCCTATGGCCTGGTACAAGGTACATTCTGGGATTCCATCTCCATTTGGGAAATCCTGTAATTCTGGAACAGTTCTGTTTTTAGAACATTGTTCTCTTGGTCAGAAACTATCATTCAGTTGGGACCATTTGAAGGGAGAATTCCCCCAAACCTTTTTGGGGGTGACTGGGGGCCCAGCTCTTCAGGGCTAATGGGTTTGGTCTAGCTGTGTAGAAACTGCCTTCCTCCTGTTGTCAGCGCCCCAATCTTTGTCTTGTCTTCCTTTCTGTTTTCATCTTCCTTCCTGTTCCTTCTGAAATCAGGTCCCTTTGCTTTGAGCAGCAGGGCCTGGCGGCTGTGTCCCGACTGGAACCATACTCGACCCACCTGCTTCCTGTCCCTCATGAGCTTTTTCAGAACTTGTACCATCCTTGGAATGAGGAACAGGCTCTAGCACCATGCCAAAGGAAGGACCAGGGTTGGGGAGTCTGGTGTGGTGTACCACGGCCCCAGGGAAGTCATCACCCTGATGGCGCCCTGCCTACTCTAGAAGGACAAGTTCCTGTGCTTTGTCCCCGGGCCTCAGTCTCCACCTTTTGTATGCCTCTGGTTGCAGTATTTGACTTTTGTAATTAGGCTGCTCTGTCCACAAGGGTCTGCAACCCACGAAAGGCCTTCTTCTTCTTTTGCAGTTTGCTAGTGGTGCCTTCTTACACATCAAAGAGACAGTTTTGTCTGCGTTGAATCGAGAACCTACCGCTGACATAGCTCCAGATACCACAGGCACCTTGAGTATCATCATGCTGGCCCAGGCCCAGGAAGTATTCTTTCTCAAGGCCACAAGAGGTGATGTAGAATTTTGTCGTGTGTGTGTATGTGTGTGCGCGTGCTTGTGAAGTGCCTTCCCTGGGCTGGCATGGGGCAGCCCTGATGCAGGATACAGCCATCACTCGGTCTCCAGACATCTCCTGTCCACTTACTGTGTGGGTGCCAGACACCAGAGAGGCCAAGGCCTTCAGTGAGCTCACAGCCTAGTTGACAGGGACCTGCACAGGGTCAGGGTTTGAAAGGCCTCCTGTCAAAGGGATCCTTCGAGGAAACTTGGGGATTTTAAGGGGGGAACGAGCAGAGGTGAATGAAGACTTGAACTCAGGTCTTCCTGGCTTGAAATTAGATCCAGCCACCTCTCCATGATACCACATTGCTTCTTAAGACCTTGCATACTGGTGAAAGTTTGCCCATAGGGGCATGTTTCTAATACTGCTTTCTTAATCTGGCAGGCTTAGATTATCTTGATGAAGCAAAAAGAATATTAAATTTGAAGCCAGAGTTCAAATGCCAGCTTTAGAGTGGGGTAGGGCCCTCCATCTGTGATATCCCCTTGAGTCAGCTCAGGGATCCTGATGCCTCCAGCATCTGTGATGAGAGAGAGGGGGACCATTCTCACAAGTTAGCCCCGTGTAAAGTAGCTGAAGAACTTTGCCAACCACTGGCCCGCCATCTCTCGTGAAACTAGCGACTTGTGTCAGGGACAGGCAGCGAACCTGCTGAGGGTGTCTCTGCCAAGGAAACTCAGAGTGATGCTCTCAAGGCAGGACTATGGAGCTATGTGTGTGTGCTTTTGCACACACTCAAGTTCACTCTTGCTGAGGCATAGAATTGCTCTTAATTTGATGGCCCCTCTGCTTCTTTATTTCAGATAAAATGAAAGATGCCATCATTGCAAAATTGGCCAATCAAGCGGCTGATTATTATGGAGATGCGTTCAAGCAGTGCCAGTACAAGGACAATCTACCCAAGGTTAGTTATCCTGGCTTCCGAGTCATTGAATGGTGCTTTGGTCTGCACATGTCACTGAACACTGGCTGAGGGTTCATTGGGAAGCCACCTTTGTGGAACTTGGGCTGTTTGGGCACATTCAGAGACTTTTGCTTTTTATTTGAATTGTGGGCATACCTTTGTCTTTGAAATCTTTCCTAACCTGTTTTTTAAATTCACACGTTTGTTTTTTTCTGGAAACTTCTTTCTCCATATCTTACCATCTTGTCAAATCAAGGAATTGCAGGACTTTGGATTCCTGGAAGGTTGGCAGGAGCATGAATTCTTAGTGTGCCGATCAGCTCCCATTTCCTTAGCCCCAAACCTCACCTTGTAGTATCTTAATAATTGGACCAGAATGAAGCCGATCTTTCCTTTTTAGGATAGGAAATATGTGACATAGATTCTGCCAAGCTTTGCATCACGTTAGGTATTTATTGTGATATCATCATGCAGACATTGGGCTGTGGCCTCCAACTAGGATTGAAAGGGTCTTGACAGGCTGGCAGCACTTTTTTAGTCAAGCTACTAAGAGTTTCCTGACTTGAGACCAGACTTTACGTTTTAAAAGAATGCTAGGAACTTTTCTGAGAGAAACCTAGAAACATCCTGAGAGTCTTAGGGTCATTCTTAGGCCTTGTTATACGTGATAGAAATCACTGTGTTTGTCCAACAGTCTTGTATAAAGATGTGAAGAGCAGTCCTTTGTACCTAGAGTGCCACCATGAGCTGGGCAGGTAGGCGCATTGTCCTGCACCAAACCCTCAGGAACGTCTCCATGTGTACAGGCTTGATGCTGTGGCCAAGCTGTGGGAGAAGGGCAGCCCTGAACACTGTGCCTCAACTTAGACAGAAAAGAAGGAAGGAGGGATGCCTTTGGGATGCTGGGGGACTGATGCTGGGCAGGCTGCTGGCTTTGCCCTGTCTTGCTCAGGCGAAGTGCCCCTTGGGCTGGGCCTGGTGCAGGACTGTGTGGAGCTTTGGTCTTTGCTCACCAGGATCCTGAGGCATTTTCATATTGTCAGGATTGCAGGTAGTAATTGAGGAAGCAAGGCAGAAAAGATCCTGACTAGCAGCTCAGGTTTGGAGTTTCTAGTTTTTGTTATTTGAGTGGAATAGGGGTAGCTTTCTGTGGGGCCGTGTGAGCATGGTGACCCAGGACTTCAGGCTCCCAGAGGGGCCTTTTCTTCCTGTGTCTCAGGCATGCCTTGGAGTCAAGCTTCTCTACAGAGGGCCTGCCTCTCCTCTGTTGAGCACCTGTGGGCAGTTGTTTGTCTGCTGGGTGTGGGTGCAGGTGTGTGTTTGTCCATGTGTATACGTGTGTGGGAGTGTGTGGGTGTGGGGGAGGGGCATTTGGGGTTGAGTGACTTGCCCAGGGTCACCCAGCCAGTGTCTGAGGCCACATTTGAACGCAGGTCCTTCTGACTCCAGACCCAGCGCTCTCTATGTCATGGTGCCACCTTACTACCCCCTTGCTCTCCTCTTTAATCCCATGATGCTGAGTCACAGTTGTCTCAGCTCCTGTGAGGGATGGGGGAGCCTTTCTTTCTCTTTTGATCCACTTGAGTTTCTCCTTTATAAAAAGCATTGGTTGCCCTTGTGGCTTGGTTACAGTGAGTTGTGAGGCCCAGACTGGCCCACGAGAACTGTGGAAGAAGAAAACCCTTGTCAGTCCCTGGGCTGTCATGTTCAGGCCGTTGTTGGTGACTTAGCTCCTCTGGCCGCTTGTTGCCCATTCTTGTGTCCTTTTCCTCCTTTTTCTTCCTGCATCCCATTTCGTCTGTGGTGGCTTTTGTGGTTGAACTGGGCCCTTGTCGGCATCTCTCTTTGCAGGAGATGTTCCCTGTCCTGGCTGCAAAGCACTGCCTGATGCAGGCCCACGCGGAGTACCACCAGGCGGTGCTGGCCAAGCAGCAGAAGAGATTTGGGGAGGAGATTGCCAGGCTGCAGGTGAGCTGGCTGCCTGAGGAATGGATGGCCCCAGTGCAAGGACCTCAAAGGGGCCTTTTTTGATTTCCAAAATGCCTCTTCTGCCTTCCCTGTCAAGCTGTCCCTCCCTCGTAACAAAGAATAAAAATGTGGATGGAGAAGCAGTTTGGCAGAGCTGGACACTGTATACAGCATTCTACTCCCATAGTCTCCCCCTCACCCCCCATGATGAAATGGAAGGAGGAAGAAGGAGCATGTGGTTTTCCCCTGCTAACTATGTGTTGTGTGTGTGTGTGTGTGTGTGTGTGTGCGTGCGCGCGCGCACTCCTATGGTTCTCTGATGACCCTGTGTTGTAGGGGCTGCCTGTAAACAGTGCCCCCGCCACATTCTAGAAGGGGGGACACTGTGGCTCCAGCAGTTATGTGTCTTTGCTGGGGTCACACAGGAACTATTGTAGACTCCCAAGCCAGGGCACTTTGGGTGCAGTGGTGTCCACGTGGGAGGGCTGAGGAGAGAGGGCAGGAGCCTTCACATGAAAACAGTAGGTGGCTCTTTGCCACCCTCACCCCCACTCCATTCTTGAGTGGAGCTCAGGGACTGGGGTTAAAGTTCCAAGGGAAGGGAAAGGACCAGGCCCCAGGCCTGGGCTAAGGAAAGGCTGGGGCAGTGTTCCCCTTTGTACTTGTGTGACTTCTGGGCCTTGGCTTCCTCCTCTGTAAAGGGTAGCAGGGGCTCTGTTCCATGATGTTTGGGAAATGAGATGCCTTCTTTTTAGGATGTTAGTGAGTTCCAATTGCCAAGCCAGTTTACAAATAGACTTTTTTTCCTCTTCCCTCCCCACCTCTTTTGAACCCATCCCTTGGAAGGACTCCCTTAGTATGGATTAGCAACCCCCTTCTCTGACCCTCACTACAGCCAGCTCACGGCTGCCCCTTGTGGGGCCATGCTCCTGAGTGTTTCTGTGGACTAGGCACCAGACAAGATCCATGGGCTTGTAAGTGGCCCAATTTCACTGGACCATTTTCTTTATAGCATGCAGCAGAGTTGGTTAAAACGGTGGCATCTCGGTATGATGAGTATATCAGCGTGAAGGATTTTTCTGACAAAATCAGCCGTGCCCTTACAGCGGCAAAGAAGGATAATGACTTCATTTACCACGATCGAGTTCCAGACCTTAAAGACCTGGAGCCAATTGGCAAAGCCACTCTTGTGAAACCTACACCTATCCGTGTGCCGCTCAGTCAGAAATTCACTGGTAAGCCAATCTTTAGAAACCTTTAGCTCTCTGGAGCACACTTTTTGCTGGGTGTCTTTGCCAGTTGGGGGCGATGGCACTGCAGAGCTTGTTCTTGGCACCATTTATGGCCATCACTATGCTGGGTGTCCTCCCCACCTCACTGACTACTACTGGCAACTTTTCGTCACCTCTTGCCATAGCTCTGACTTCCTTCACCCCAGAGCTTGGAAATATCCAGAAAGGGGCAGGCCAGTTTGAGGAGCAGAGCCAAGCTTGGTCTCCCTGATGGTCCTGTTCTGCTTACAGACCTGTTTGAGAAGATGGTTCCAGTGGCTGTGCAGCAGTCTGTGGCTTGCTCTAATCAGAGGAAGGCGGATCTGGTGAACAGGCTTATCGCCCAAATGAGAGAATCCACCAACTTGGCTAATGGGTGAGTGTGGTTTAGCTCTGACAGGATCACCTTGGTGCGCTGTGCCCTGCCTCGTCACCTGGTCCAGCCCTCTGGCCTCCCAGCCTCCCTGTCCTCCATCCCCTCCCCTCCTACTCCTGGCACTGGGGTCCCGTGATCTCCCCTCCTGGACCTTCTTTACTCTTCCAATTGCCCAGACAGGTTGCTGTGTGGTCTGTTTTGGGGCCCCCTACATCCCTGCTCCTCTGCCCCCCTTGGCTGAGGACCTTCTATCTGCTTTGACCCCATCTCAGATTCCCTCCCTCCTCTTCTTTTCCAGTCTCTGAGGAAAAGATGTGTGGTTCTCCCATTCTCTCTCCTCCTTGGGTTTGTGCTGCTCTCTCCTGTTCTTCTGCCTCTCACTGCTGGTTATTCATCCATACCAGGCCCCCTAGTCTCAGTCCTGGGCTCCCTGCTCTCTCACTTGATGACAGGTGACCCCCAGGTCTCTTTCTCCTGAGCTTCCTCATACTATTTCAGCCATCACGGAACCTCCCCCTTTGGGTGGTCCCAACAGATCACATTCTTTGCAGCCTCACTGTTGGCTTCCCCTCGCCACATGTCCAACTTACAGTTTGGGCTTCCTCATCTCTGACCCAGATCATCTCAGCCTCTTTTCCCCTCGCTACCTCTGGGCATGTTTGTCAACCCTTCCCCCCCATTGTGCGCCCTCCCTGTACTCTTTCTGTGCCAATCTGCCAGCTTGGCTCATGGGCTCTCCCAGGCAGAGACCTTAGGTTTCTTCAGAGTTGGATATTGGGGGCTTTGACCCCGATCCTCCAGCACAGGGCTCACCTGGCACCTGGAGACGTTTGTAGGTTAGCTGTAGCCCTTGGAGCCAGGTGGGAGACCAAGGGAAGGAGGCGAGTGTGCCAGGCCTGACTTTGTCTCATTTATTGGTGCCATGTCCGGCCTGGGAGCCTTGGATGCTGTTGGTTGGTGGTGTGATTCATGTTTCCTGGGCTGATCCATCCCTGAGAAAGTGGGATTGATGAGAAACAGGCATGTGGTTTTCCCCTGCTAGCTATGTGTAGTATGTGTGTCTGGCTTCAGGAGAGTTCACCCCTGGGTGGTCAGGACTAGCAGGGGGTGTCCTGGGTGCTGAGGAGTGGTGAGGCTGCAGCCCCAAAGTAGCAGGGTTCAGAGGCTGATTTGGGGTATAAGACCTGTAACTAGCTGACTTTCCTTCATTTACTGTGTCCCCTTTCCTCTGTCCTCATCTGAGTCTATTTGCAGATGCAGACTCAGCTGAGCCTGGATATTCCCACAGTGTGTGTGCACAGGTGTGAGCCTGGCTTTGGCAGCTTGTGACAGCACCTGGGCTTCTTCTTAATAGACTTGGCTGTCTTAAATGATTTTACACGGAAGACATGAGAGTCTTACATTAAACCCCTTCCTTCATGGGGTGTGATTTGGCATCCCTTTTCTCTAGGGTCTTGGCTTCCCTCAATCTGCCTGCAGCAATCGAAGATATATCTGGGGATACTGTTCCCCAGTCCATTTTGGGGAAATCAGCCTCCGTGATTGAACAGGGTGGGATCCACACAGTCGACCAGTTGATCAAAGATCTGCCTGAACTGCTACAGAGAAATCGAGAAATCCTTGATGAGGTGAGTTGTGCTTGAGACTTCATTGTGAGGATGAAGCAGGGGGGCCCCTGGGATGTGGGGGAAGGTGGGTCTCAGGGGCCCTAGACTACAAGCCAGGAAGACATAAAGTCACTTAGCTTCTCAACTCTATAATGGAAACTATTATAATATTGCAGGCTTTCAGGTGGAAGGGGCCTCACCCCAGACTCCATAGACTCTTTCCCCACATTGGGCCCTGGCCCTGCTTGAGCCTTCCAGGGATGGGGAGCCCTTGTCTCTGGGCACTTGCAGATTTTCTCTCAGACAACTTGGTTTGGCCTTTTAGTCACTTGCTCTGAGATCTGCCTGCTGGGTACTCAGAAGTCTCCCTCTTCTGTCAGGTCCAACTCCCCAATCCCCCAGTAGTCAATCCCCACCCTGGCTGCCCTTCTGTACACATTCTGGCTGGTCTAAGACCGTGGCCCTCAAGATAGGACTGCAGGAACCAGGGCCAAGGAAGGGCACTGCCCTCTTTGCCCATGCCTGCTTCCCTCACAGCACTGTAGCTCACCTGTAGACCTCATTTGGAAGCTAGATTCTATCATTTCATTTATCTCATGGTCTCTCTGGGACCTTCCAGCTCCATGGGATCTGTCCCCTTCCTAGCAGCAGAAGCAACTTCTGGGCCTTAGCCTTATGAGTCATCCGCACCCAGCCCACCACCTCACTGACCGGCAGAGGGGCAGATTGAGGGGGTGCAAGGAATCCTGGGAGCATCATCAGCAGATCATAGACAAGCAGAGGAGTGGGCTCAAACCTGCCTCGGCTTCCTTCCTCCCCCAAAGACCTTGGTCAAGTTAAGGCCCCTTTCTGGGCATCAGTGTCCTCCCTGATAAGATGGGAAGCTTTGAAGTAGAGGGTCTGTAAGACCCCTTGAATCTGTCCTTTTCATTGTTTTGGACTGGGGCAGCATGGGATCTGGCCCATCCTTTTGAGAGAGCCTCCTAGCTAGGCCCTGATCAGAGCCCCAGGTGCTCCTGATGCATCTGCAGGCTTCTCCCAGGTACCCTGGGGCAGAGGAGAAACTGGGCTTAGAGCAGAAGTCTCTCCCTTAGCCTGTATGCTCAGCCATGGGCTCATCTGGGCCTTGGCCAGAATGGTCAGAGGCCTAGAATGGCACAGCCTTGACTCAGAGAGCATTAATATCTGTGAAGAATTCCCATCTGTTATTGAATGATGGGGAGTTGAAAAGGGGCAGGAAGTGGGCAGGACCAGGAGGCTAAATAAATGGAGAGAGATGAGTTCATGAAGCCTGGTTCTCAGCAGGGTGGAGAAGAGCCCTGACCTCTTGGCTGGAGGTCACTGTGATAGGGGCTGATGCTTGTGTTGCTGGGGATTGGCTGGAGGTGTTAGATGCGGGGTCCAGAAGCCCCCTGCCTGGCAGTGTGACCCTGGGCAAGTCACCTCGCCTCTGAACCTCAGTCAGCAAGATCTGCTAAGCCCTGGCTGTGCTGGTATTGTGTGTGCTAGGGATGGAGTGAGCTCATAGAGTGGGAAGACCACACCTGATATCTGAGCCCCAAGGGAACCAGGAAAGGACACCTGCAGAGGAGGCATGATGCTGGTCACCATCACGACTTTTGCAGAGTGTGGACTGGGAGAGGCTGGGATGACAGTAGGGCCTTCTGTGCTGGATCCTGTAGGGGGTCAGGAGCCTTGGGCATCTGAGCAGGCAGAGGAAATAGCAGTGGCTGCTGCGGAAGTGAGCTCATATGCCCGGGTCGGGGAAGATGGGGCATGAGGAGGCGGCAGAGTCTGGGGTTTCTAGTACTGGGTCGCCATGTGTCTGCCCCTCCAGCTGAGGTGGCTGGTGGGCTCAGCTCTTCTGTTGCCCCCTCTCTTGGCGGCCCTTCCTCCTGAAAGGGAGCTGCTTCTAGAGCTTGGTCTCTGGCACCTCTGCCCCAGCCAAACTGTGCGTGTCTTGGGAGGGTTGTTAAATGGAGGCTGCAGGGTTCGATGCAGGGTGATAGGTGCCCTCCTAGACCAGAGTGTGACAAGTCTCATTATTTCTCTAGTCATTGAGATTGTTGAACGAAGAAGAAGCCACCGATAACGAGCTGAAAGCCAAATTCAAGGAGCGCTGGCAGCGAACACCATCCAATGAGCTCTACAAGCCTCTGCGGGCAGGTGGGCCAGAGCTGGGGGGCATGGCTGGTGCTGTTAGGAATGCTGCCTTTCTATGATGGTTTGGAAAAGTGTCATGGGGAGGTGTGGCCCCCTTCAAATGAGATGTCCCATCTGTGTCCTTGTGGAACCAAGGTCACCGTCTGTGATAGGCTTTGTGGGGCTGGGATCGGATCCAAATGTTTGTTGGTGCTGCTCCCCTCACTCCTTTGACCCAGGGAGGCATCAGGGTTTGGTCTGGCTGTGTCTAGACTTCATTGGCTGGGTCAGACTTTGTAGATTCCTGGCACGTTGTCAGCAAGTGCCGCCTCTGTGGGTGCCCCCCTTGGCAGTTGTCAGAAAACTCTAGCCTCAGCGCCCAACTCCCTCCTGAGCCTGGGCTTCTCCTTCCTTTCCCCCCTAACCTACAGCCTTTGGGAGTGGAGGCAAAGGTTCCTAAGGTGGGACCTGGCATTCCGGGAACACAGCTCTTTGTTCCTGTTTACAGAGGGAGCCAATTTCAAGGGTGTGCTGGACAAGGCCGTCCAGGCTGATGGACTTGTCAGAGAGCGCTATCAGTCTCACC
Source organism: Potorous gilbertii (assembly GCA_028658325.1). Classification (NCBI taxonomy): domain Eukaryota; kingdom Metazoa; phylum Chordata; class Mammalia; order Diprotodontia; family Potoroidae; genus Potorous; species Potorous gilbertii. The sequence goes on from CM053772.1 coordinate 711,359, forward strand.
GTGACAGCATTGCCCTGCTGTGTAAGCCTGAACCTGAGTTGAATGCGGCCATCCCCTCTGCCAACCCGGCTAAGACGATGCAGGGCAGTGAGGTGAGAAGCTGCTGCCCCTGTGGGGCTGCCCAGGAATGGGTCCTGTCCTCACACGCTTAGGTTCTCTGAAGGGAGACAAGCCCCAGAGGACCATGGTTGCGGGGGGGGATGTTTGGTCTGGGAGGAATTGTAAGGGCAAAAGGTGAAAGGGGCATTAGGAGGCGAGGTGCCCTCACTGACTCGTGTTGTGGCTGATGAGCAGTGGGGACAGCTGTGGGATGCCCCAGCTCAGTTCGAGGTGGCTTCACAGGCATCACCAGAAGTATTGTGGAGGATTTGGCCCTGGAGTTTGACTTTGGCAGAAATGGGATCCCTTTGGGGGTCGGAGTGCAGAAGGAGGGTGGGGCAGGACGGGGCACCGAAGGCCAGATTCCCACTAGGAGCAGGGAGTGACTGGCTGGCTGGTCATCGATTGGACGGTGTAGGCCCTGCGTCTTCTCCGTGGGCTGATGGGCTCTTGTCCCTTGGTTCAGGCTCTGCCCTGCCCATCTCTTTCCACCCTGCACAGCAGGGAGCCTGTAGTCAGGCCCTGCCACCAGGCTGTCCCTCCTTAAGGCCTACCCTCCCTTCCCTCTTGCCAGGTCCTCGACTGAGTCATCTCCATTGATCCTTATCATTTCCCTGGGTCCCTGTGACAACCCTGGGAGGTTAGTGCCTGAAGGGCCTGGAGCTGGATTTGAACTTGGGACTTGCTGCCTGCAGGCCCAGTGCTGCCTCTGTACAGGGTTGTGTGTGTAGTGTCGCTCCCATTAGACTGGGAGCTCCTGGAGGCTAGCAACTGGCTTCTGCCTTTCTTTGTATCTTCAGCCCCTAGCAAAGGGCCTGGCACACAGTAGGCTCTTTATCTCAGTGCTCCTGGTGACCAACAAGCAATGTAGCACAGGCCCTGCCAGAGAGGGTTGGACACAGACACTAAGCCAGGGGACAGGACTGACACTTAGTAGGTCCTTTGGGATGACTTTTCCAGAAAAACCATAGCAAGTGCTATTGCTTGTGTCTGTGTGACTTTGCTGCTGCTCCGTCGGCTGCATGTCTAGTGGTGGGAGCATCAGGCCCAGGCCTTGCCCTCCTTGTTCTGAAGACCCCTCTTGAGTTTGCCCGGAAAAGGAGGTGTTGTTGTGGCAAAGTTAGTGGAGAGTTGTTCCTGGCTGCCCCTGTTGGGCTGGGCTCTCAGGAGAGCTGAACTGACTCTGCTTTGGGCATTTGCTCCGGGTCAGTCCAAAGGCTGGTGGACACGCAGGCTCCAGATCAAAGCATCTGTCTTCATCATTTCCTGATTGTGTGTGGGTCACACAGAGGTGTGTATGTGTATGCATGCATGTGTGCATCTGCACATGTGATGATTTCAGCTATCCTGCATGAAATGAAACTACTCCAGGAGAGGTTCCCCAGAGGCACCTGATAAAGTGTAAAGAGTGTGGGGTGTTTTTGTCATGAGTATTTTCTCAGGCAGCTAGCAGACAGGGTACTGCCATTGGAGAGAGGAGAGGACCATCTTCAGCCCCTAAAGCTCCCAGAGCTCTTGTCTGAGGGCACTGCACACTCGAGAAAATGAAACAGAGGGTGATCTGAAGAGGATGGTTGATTCTATCAGGTTTCTGCAGGAGACTCAGAAAAGAAGGGATGGACACTCTTGATTCTGTTAGCCAGAGATCTGGAATGTGTCTGGCGTGCTTCTCACCCATCCCTTAAATTTCCTTCATCACCCACCTTTGCCCCTCCTTTCCCCCACATACTCCTTTGCTCTGTGGGAAGGTACTTTGGTGTCTGTGTCTCTCAGGTGGTGAATGTGCTGAAATCCCTGCTGTCCAGTCTGGACGCAGTGAAGAAGGACCGCGAGCGTTTGGAAAACGACCTCAAGGCTGTGACCTTTGACATGAGAAGCCAGTTTCTGTCAGCGTTGGCAAAGGATGGTGCTATAAATGAAGAAGCCCTCTCAGTTACAGAATTGGACCGTGTCTATGGGGGCCTCACGAGCAAAGTTCAAGAATCACTGAAGAAGCAGGAAGAGCTCCTGAAAAGTATTCAGGTGGGTCTGTGTTGGGCTATGCTGGCCTGCCTGGGCTTCTGCAGGGCGTTACTGGAAACCAAAAAGCTGGCAGAACAGATCTGAGCAGAAAGAGCTGCTGCATACAAAACTTACATAAAAAAAGGAACACAGAAAGACCAGCCCCTTGGTCCAGGTCCCCTATAGTGGGGACAGAGCAGTGATGGAAAATCCCATTTTGTTTTGGTAAAACCAACTAAATAGAACTTTCCTTCTCTAGAAAATCTGGCAGTGTCTTAACTTGTTTTGGTTAGGACTTGCAGAAGGGCAAGTCTCCCCAGTCTAGAGAAGGTTGACCGCTGCAAGGCTCATCAGTTGATTATAGGCTTGATGTGGATATGACCCAGTGAGAAGGCTGGAATGACTTTGGATCGTCAGCGTTTCTGAAGCTTTCTGACAATGGCCTTTTTTACACACAAATCAGGGAGAGTTGGGATAATGTGAACTAGTGTCTAAGAGCTCCATGTGGGTTAGAAAGCCAGGCTTTACTTTGTAAAAGGGACATAAAACTACATTTGCTGGAGTAATGGAAATTTTTTTAACAAATTTTATTTATTTTCAGTTTTCTACAATATAACCATATTATCACTACCATATAACTTAGATTTTTTTTTCTCCCTTCCCCTTCTTCCCCGCACCTTCCCCTCTCCTTCCCTTAGATAGCATACAGTTTTATGTATGTTCTACACATACATTCCTATTAAGTACATTTTAATAAGTCGTGTTGTGTAGAAGAATTGAAATGAATGGGAGAAATCATAAAACAAACCAAAGCGTAATACAAAAGAAAATGATCTGCTACATTCTGTGATTGAATTCCATAGTTCTTTCTCTGGATGTGGAAGGCATTTTGCCTTTAAAAGCCATTGGGAATTTTTTAATTCCTTGCATTTCAGTGAAGTTCTAAGTCTACCAGAAAAGCTCTCGCACATTGTGGTTGTTGCTGTGTACAAAGTTCTCCTGGTTCTGCACCTTTCACTTAGCATCAGATCATATAAGTCTTTCCAGGCCTCTTTGAAGTCTTCCTGTTCATCTTTCCTTATAGCACAGTAACATTCCATTATATTTATATACCGTAATTTATTCAGCCATTCCCCAATGGATAGGCATCCCCTTGATCTCCAGTTTTTGGCCACCGCATAAAGGGCTGCTAGAAATATTTTTGCACATGTGGGACCCTTTCCCATTTTTATGATCTCTTGGAGATAACAGTCCTAGAAGCAGTATTGCTGGGTCAAAGGGTATGCGTGTTTTTAGGAAATTATTTTTTTATGTGTGTCAGGAGGTACCTGTTTGGAGCTTATGTAGTTTGACTCTCCTACTTAGCCCCTTCCCTGGGTCTCCTGGCCTGCCCTTCCCCCTCCCCTGCTCCCCCACCCCCCAAATGGTGAGGCTTTGGCCAAGGCTCACCTGAGGTGGCGTCCCTGAGTGGTGGTGGTTCTGCCCCTCCTGCAGGAGCACTGGGCTCCATTTGCTGTGTGGGGATCTCCCTAGGGTCTGACTGAAGTCTGATGTCTTGCCCCAGGTCAGGCACTAGGTGGGTGAGCAGAGTGGTAGGCAACTTGTGCTAACTGCTCTGTCTTTTGGGCAAGGTTTCACATCAGGAATTTTCCAAGATGAAACAGTCCAACAATGAAGCCAATCTGCGAGAAGAGGTCCTGAAGAATCTGGCGGTAGCCTACGACAACTTTGTGGAGCTTGTTGCCAATTTGAAAGAAGGCACAAAGGTAGGGGTGGTCTGTGGAGCCTTGGGGTGGACGAGCCTAAGGGTCCCTGTTGCTCTCCTGCTGCTCTGAAAAGGCTCTCAGGCTCTCAGGGGCCTAGTCCAGCTTGGACCTCTTTGGAGACCTTAACTCACAGTCTGTTTCAGCTCAGGGTGGGGCCCAGTCAACCTCTTTTGGTCCTTCCTCTTTGCTTCCTGCTATGGCAGGAAGCCACCCCCCTCTTGTTGAAGGATCCCTTACAGGGTGGGTGGCCTTCCCAAGGCTTCTGTTGGAGGTCTCAGTGGTGCCCACATCCGGACAGGTTACCTGTCTGGCTTGGAAAGCAGGGGAATCAGGAGGTTCAACTCCCCCCCCCCCAATCTCCTGTGTGAGCTGGGGCTCTCAGTAAAGGAGTCCTTGGAGCCCCTCTGTCTTTGATTCTAGGACCCAGGGGAGAGAGCCATGCTCTCTCTGTCATCTCCAAGGGCCTCTGGTGCAGAAGCTTGTCAGCAGAAGAGCTTTATCAGTGTCAGTTGGCACAGCCTCAGGCGAGTGTGCCTGAGGGTCACAGGGCAGGGCCTCTGCTCCTCAGTGGGCATGGCCACTCGCGCTCTCAGAAATGTTAACGTGGCACCTGCCCTCTGCTCCTAGTTTTACAACGAACTGACAGAGATCCTGGTGAAGTTCCAGAACAAATGCAGTGACATCGTGTTTGCCCGGAAGACAGAGAGGGATGAGCTCCTTAAGTACGTGACCCCGGGATGCATTGGTGTGGGTGTGCGTTCGAGCATCTGTGTATGTGTGCATGTGTGCGTGTCTATGTGTGCATGTGAGCATGTGGATGCATATGAATGTGTGTGAATGTCTGTCCACACATGTGCTTCTCCTTGCTGATCCCTCTGCATTTTTATCCCTGGTCGTTCTGCTCTGCTGAGCCCATGGGGCATAACAACTGGCCCAGCCCAGGCTGACCACCTACCTCCCTGGCTACTCCACCCCTAGAGATAGCCCCATTCCACTTGGGGATGGCTCTGGTGGTCAGGAAGTAGCTGTCCTCTGTCTCTTGTTCTTTGCTTTGCCCCGCTGTGAGTCTTTTTCCTCTTCTTATTACAACTTCCCTGTGCCCTTTGTCGTCCTGGTAACCTACCTGCTTTTCGAGTTCTTCTTGGGCCTGAATAGCTGTGATTGGCCCTTGGCAGAGGACGTGGGATTGGCCTGCCTCTCCCTCAATCTGGATACTGGACTTTCTTTTCTGTGTCTTGTGACTTGAGACATTTGGCTGAGCTTACCACCCCACTGAGACCTCCAGATTGTTTTTAGGTGCATTGCTGTTGGACTGTAATCCTGGGCTCCTCCTACTTGGGTTAACAGAAGTCAGCTTCCCATTTGCCCTTGTTAGATGCCCTTATCTCAGATTGGCCTCCAAGTGTAGCAGGCTGTCCATCATCTGCAAGTCTTACAAACATGCCCCCATGCCTTTATTCAGGCAGTGATGAGCCAGCCCAACCCTCTGGGGCCCCCATTCGCTGTGTGATTGGGGTAGGGGAGTCTCCTTTGGAAGTCCCCCTGCTGGTCACCTAACCCTTCTTGCTTCCTCCTCCCTTGGATGTCCGTAAGGAAAGACCTCTGTTGGACGGTAGCCTTTGTGGGAAAGGCCCAGGTGGTGCCACACTTCTTCTTTGGGGTGTTTTAGTCCCATGTTGCAAGTTCCACTTGCCAAGGTGTTGTGTTCTTCTGTTGCTTTTCATGAAAGGACAGATGGTCTCTCACCCCTTTCAGGGTCTGATCCTTTTCTTCTTTCAAAGGGATTTGCAGCAGAGCATTGCCCGGGAGCCCAGTGCCCCATCTCTCCCAGCCCCTGCCTATCAGACCTCTCCTGTGGCCGGGGGAAATGCACCACCTCCTACACCAGCACCCAGGACTATGCTGGTGAGTAACTGCCTCCTCAAGGGCTTTTAGCCTGGGCCTGACAACCAATTTCTGCATTTCCATGCAGCTATTTTCCTTATAATACTGTGTGCTTGATTCTGAGGAGGGGTCTCAGCTTTCCCAGATAGCCTGCCCAAGATGACCAGGACTCCAGCAAAGGCATCCACATGGTTGGCTCCTTTCTCCCTAGTTGGTCATGAGTGAGCTGGAGGAGGAAGGGTCCTGTCTTGTGCCTGTTCTTTAGGGTGTTCACTAATGAATGATTTGTGGTTTCTTATAGCCTTCTAAGCCCCAACCTCCAGCCCGCCCTCCACCTCCAGTGATCTCAGCCAATCGCACTGTGTCTGCTTCTACTGTCTCTGGGACTCCAGCTTCAGCTCCAGCTCCATCCCCGACACCTGGGCTCCCTGCATCAGGCACAGCCCCCAGTGCGGCCCCGTCTCAGGCCCAGGGACCACCATACCCCACCTATCCTGGATACCCAGGGTAAATTAGGGCTTGCTGAGGGTGGACTGTAGAGCTTCCTTTGGGGGAAGCCTCAGGAGCCCGTCTTGGGCCCATCGCCCCTCTGGGTAGGGTGAAAGGATGGGGTCACCAGCGTCTTGTGCACCAACGCCTCACTGATGCCCTTTGTCCTCCACAGGTACTGCCAGATGCCAATGCCCATGGGCTATAACCCTTACATGTATGGTCAGTACACCCTGCCTTATCCTCCTGTGTACCCTCAGAATCCTGGACAAGCGCCCTACCCAGGACCTCAGCAGCCTCAGTACCCATTCCCCCAGGCTCCCCAGCAGCCTCACTACCCCCAGCAGTAGAGTGGTGGAGAGGAGTTGACTTAAGGTTAGGGGGAAACGCGCAATATGCCTTCTACAGATTAGCTCCCCTAATGTACCGTACTGTATCCTATGGACCCGTCTGTGTGTCAAAGGCCCCGTCGGATTGCCCTGCTGGGCTCTGCAACATGGGACAGAGGTTAGAGCTGATGGGCAGTTTGTTGGGAGTGGAGGGAGAAAGGAAATTGGAACTGGAGATGTGGAAGTGGTCCAGTCACCTTCTCCAGAGAAGGGGTGATGCCAAGGTATGAACTGGGCAGAGGAGAGGGGCGAACACACGGGGTCTCCTTTGGGTTTGCATTTTTTGATTTAGTTTTCAATATATTATTTTGTGAAATAATCAAAGGCTTGTAAATCTTATAACTTAAAAATAAATGACTTAACTGGGTTTTTATTATGCTTTGTCATTAATTTTCACCATGCCTTGGTCTGTTATTTTGTGAGTTCCACGTTGGCCACCCTCATTTCAGGCCCACTCTGAGTGATGTGTGTAGTCCGGGGCCGTTTGGGCAGAGTCTCTGTGGTATTAGAATGAGGCATTTAGCCAGCAGAGTCCTAGAGAGGAGCCTCTAAATCTTAAAAATAACTTTTTTGTGTAGAAGAAAAATTATTAGTAGACTTTGACTAAAATCCCTTTCTTTAGCTCTTTTTCATTTGGTGTTTTCCATGATCTTTTGAAAAGTCTTCCTTTCTTTGTACTTATAAATCCAAAGATATTACTTTTACAATTTGGATACTCCCCTTGACTCCAGTTTTCTTTTTGTATGAAGTCTTTCCTTGTTCCCCCGTCCTGGGAGATGGGACGATGTGAGGGTGCAGGGAGCCTGGGAAACAGGGACATGAGCACTTGCTGCCTCTGGAGCGGCAGGTAGGCAGGCTGGGGCTGTGGCATCTGTGTCAGGGAGCAGTCTCATTGTGGCTCATAAAGCAGGCCTTGGGAAGAACTGGTAGTGCAGTAGGTGAGGATGGAGGGTCCTTCCAGGGACCGTGCCAGAATACCCTCTTTGCCCATGAATGTACTTCACATGTATTTTCTGTGACAGTACAGCCTCTTTTTTTGTAAAAGTGTTGAATTGGTTAAAGATATTGTTTATATTGTCTGAAAAATGTGGAAAAATGCGATGTCACTGGAAATAGCCTTGGATTGTGTGAGGTTGACTTGTGCCTTGTCAGAAAGGTCTTAAGTCTTAGCTTTTGGCTTCTGGTAATCTGCTGTCAGCAAAGGGGAATGTGGCTTTTACTGTGGGGAGTGGCAGCATCACAGTAGATATCTCCGCATCCGATGGCGGGATTGTGCCAAATGGTTCCTTCACTAGAATGTTCCGTTGGGCCAGGCCAGCTCTCAAGTGAGGGGTTAGAGTCACAGGTACGGAAAGGCACTCGATGCATTCCGTTCCTGTGTCTCTCCTCCCAAGAATGTTGATGGCCCACCTCCTGGGTCAGCAGAGGCCTGTCCACAGTGTGGCGTGAGCAGCTTCTGCTCCTTAAGGACAACATTCTCTCTGGTCCCACTGGGTTCCCTGAGCTCATGGTGCTGGAGAGAAACTGACTTAGGAAGAATTCCATTCATTGGGGACCTGGCTGACAGTTGGAACCTTATCAACTGGAGACCCCCTAATCACTGTATCCTTCTTCATGCCTCTCACAGTGAGTCCAGTTAACCCCTTGTTTCCCCCTCCTAAACTTGCTTACGTATAGAAGAAAAGGGCAGGAGACCTAGAGGTGGGGCCCAGGTTTGAGTCCTGACTGGCCTTGTTCTTTGTCTGGGTGACCTTGACCAAGTCATTATGTAAAATGAGGGCATTGAACTTGATACCTTCAAAGACCCTTTCAGCTTGAAAGCTGTGACCTGTAAAAATGAGACACTAGAGTGGTCCATTCCCTTCTCCAGTATGTCCCCATTTTACATGAGGAACTGAGACTGATAGGGGTTAAGTGACTTGCCCATGGTCACACAGCTAGTAAGTGTTGAGGTCATATTTAAATTCGGATCTTTCTGACTCCAGGCCTAGTGTTCTATCCATGGTACCACCTAATGACCCCTTTTTCTTTTAGGAGGACCCTAAATTCTGTTCGGGCTTTGGGGATCTCACTTCTTCTCCAGGAGATCTCAAAGACAATTAGTAGTAGTTCCTTGTGACTTCAACAAGGAAACACAGCTTAAAGGATTTCCAGTTAGTTGCCTCTGATGCTTAAGTGGGGTTGTCCATTCTAGTGATGTCTCCATCTGTTGTTGGATCGCTGGTGCCATTAGTTGAGATGAGTCCCCAAACGTTCTCCACGCCCTCCGCCCAGCCCCTCCCATGGCCCCTGTACTAGACTTGTCACTTCCTTAGTCTCTGTTCTTGTCACTAAAGTGGGGTTGTCCATTCTAGTGATGTCTCCATCTGTTGTTGGATCGCTGGTGCCATTAGTTAAGATGAGTCCCCAAACGTTCTCCACGCCCTCCACCCAGCCCCTGTACTAGACTTGTCACTTCCTTAGTCTCTTTTCTTGTCACTAAAGGGGCAGTTTCTACTTATGTTATATTCAATATGTCCTAAAATATTTTTCTAATTCCTCTTCTAAATTAAGAATATTTTAAGACTAAATGCATTTATTTGCAGTGTATATATTACAATGTAATTAATGTATTACAAGATGCAAATGAAAGAGCACAATCTTGTCATTTGTAATTAATGTGTAATCCCAGATACTGTTGCTGGTTGGGAAGTAGCCTTTCGATTGGGACCAGATATAGCAGAGAGAGATGAGGCTCACGGGAATTGATGGAAAAAGAATTCTATTTTTAAAGAAAAAGAATGTTCAGGCTTTGTTGCTGGCTTGAAATTTATATTTTTGAAAACAATCCTTTCTTACCACAACAGAGACTTCAGATTCCTTCCTGAGTGTAAAAATTGTTGGATGTTGGATTATATTTTTATTGTGTATCTTTCTTTTAGGGAGATAATAAAGAAATAAAAATGTTCCAATGACTGTACCCTAAAAATAAAAGTTGGAAGATTCTTACTTATCTGTATGATGAATTCTTATTTCATGTTAACTTGAAAGCATTTTCTCTTTGTTCATCCTTCAGTTGTATAGGTATTAGTCAATCATCAAGCATTTAGCAAGCATTTGCTATGTGCCAGGCACTGAGCTAAGCATGGGTTGGGTAGGGTAAATCCAGTTCCTCCCCTCAGGGAGCTCACATTCTAATGGAGAAGACCCATACAAGGAACTGTATACTGTGGGAATTGAGTGACATCCTGTTTCACATCTGGGAAAGTCCTGAAACTCACTTCCTTCCCCCCTTCCCCCCACCAAATCCTCAATCTTTCTTCCAATAAGAAATCAGATTACCTGATCTTACATTCTGGTTGCAATTGGAGGCAAATTTAGGGTGTAAAAATCTTTACAGAATCTCTTTGGGGTCCAATGCCTACCAAGTGCCAGGTTTGATTGCTTGTGCAGCTGTACTCCTTGCCAGTAATTCTATATGTTCAGAACTTGAACCTTTGTTTCCTCAGTTACTGAAAATTTCACTCCCAACTATTCTTTTCTGATGAACCCTAAGCTAAGATGGAGGAGGAGGTTCAAGGGCCCCAGGACAGCCTCTTAGAACTCCCTAGAGCAACTCCAGTTGACTGAGGGACTTCTTTGCAGAGCACTATCCTGGAGGTCCAAACTCCCTCTAGTTCTCAAATTTTTCCCAGCCAAGATAAACCTCACCAGTATTGGGGAAGTAGATAGCTCTGCAAAGTCCCTTTTAAAGGAACAAGGCAAGCCTCCTCACTTGGGAGATATCCCTTTAGGGAAACGTTGTGAGTTACCCCTGGAAATGATGGGATCTGTAGCAGCATACTAATGGGAGCTCCCTGGGAAGAATTTCTTTAGACTTGGGACCTGGGAAGTTACTGGTTGATTGAGGAACTATCAAGGAGCATGCTATTGGATAATGTGAAATTTGGTTTAAAACTAAGAGATTCAACAGATAATTTATTTTGGCTCCATTTGGGCACTTTTCATTGTTGCAAATCGAAAGATATTGAAGGAAAAAGGGACTTTCAGTTACTACAAACTTTAGAAAATTGTGTGCACTAATCTTTTGATCAAACCTTCCGTAGGAGATAAGGCCAGTAACTGTGGGTCTGTCTTATTGTTTTGTCTATGTTTTTATGTCTCTGCAAGCTCCTACACATTTAGTCAGCCAGGTTATAAATAGCTGTTTGAGGGCCAAATACTCATACCTAGGAGTAGGGAATCCCTTTCTACCCATCCTCTGAACTTCTCAGGAAACCCTTTGTCTTCTCTTGGGTCTAGTATTGTTTGTAGATTCTGCTACTTTGAAAAATTAATAAAGGAAAGATGCAGCTAGCCAAAAAGACTACTATAAAAAGCGGCAGCCTAAGAGTTTAGAGCTCAGGGGACAATTCATAAAGTTTCCTCCTTGATACCGTTCTCCCAGCTTTCTGTTAAAACCAAAATGCTTACTTCCATCGCCACAACATACTTTCTTGTCTTTTCAGCCCTGGCCAGGTTGGAATTACAGAGATACGGTCAGATGATCAGAGACAGGAAAGCTTTTTCCTGGTTTGTAGAAATGTACATTATAAAATGAGTAGAGACTAAATGTGTAACTGACATGTATGCTGTATCTTTAAATTTCCAAATTATGATAACTGCTAAAAAAGATCTTAGCAGACTTCCGGGTTTGTAGATTAAGGGTTAAGCACCTCTCTCCTCTTTGAGAAGTGTGAGAGAGCTCTGAGAGGGGTTGATTCCATTGAGATAAACAGATTTGAGGAGCCCACCCCCTTCTCTTTATCCTTTCTAATAAGGCACTTAGCAGAAGCTTGACAAGTGATGAAATATCTTAGTTAGGGGCACCAGTCTGGAAAAACTGGAATAAGACGCTGCTGACTCTGCTGGAGATACAGGGGAACAGTATTTAGACCTCCCTTGCACTAAAACAGTAGATTTGTTCCTTGGAAATTAGGTCTCTTTTGGTAAAAAGGAGAAAGATGATTTATAGTTTGCAGTTTAAATTTACCTGGTACTTAAGAACTGGCTGCTATTAACTTTTTTCTAAATCATGGAAAAAGTTTCTTTTTTCTTTAACTCAGGGAGCAACTTAAAAATAAGTAAAATTTAATGAAGGAATGGAGATTTGAAAAACCAAAACAAAGAAGGGTTCCACTCCCACCATTGCTTGGGCCCAGAGCCTCTTAATAATGGGAATAGATATTCACAATATCTATTGTGGGGAGGAAGTGATTAGGAACTACTAAGGTCTTAGAACTTGCAAAGCCTTATTGAAAAGAAATTGTTGAGGCAAACTAGAAGCAAGGTCACCCAATGAAAAAAGAAAAGACCAAGATAACCCAAAGAGATAACAGTATTGCATCAACCGAGATCATGTGAAAACAAAACTGCTCAGTTACAAAGGAGGGAAGAGAAGTTCTTTAGGGAGTCTGGGATATGACTATTCTCTGAAACACCATTTTAAAGGTTGTCTCTCAATCTTTGGAAATTCCCAAGCTCTTAAATGGGGTGGGAGTTTGAGGCTGCCACTTGGAGCATTTCCCCGTCTTTCACCCTGGATTAAAACTGTAATGTTCCAGGTGAGTGTGGGGTTAGGTTATGAACACAAAGGGAATTTGATTTGGCTTTTTGGGTAATTTAAAAGAAAATTTTAAAAAAGTTACAGGGAACTGGGATGGCTACCGAGCTTCTTTGAAAATGACCCGATGTTCCATTCTGAAACTAAATGGGATAATTGTGGTACAGAGCCTAATACAAACTGTATTTGCCATTTGGCATTAAGAAATTATCTGTGTGACCTTAAGTAAGCTACTTCACTTCTGCCTGCCTCAGTTTCCTGATTTGTAAAGAGTAAAAAAATAGCACTCACCTCCCAGGGTTGTTGTAAGGGTCAAACGATAAAAAGGTTGTGAAATGCTTAACTCAGTCCCTGGCATACATGTGCTAAGCACTGTGGGAATGTTGACCATTATCTTTATTATAGTTTCATCAATTGAACATAATTAATAACTCTAGACTGCTTTAGATGTGGTTAGTATGAAATGCTCAGAGTGGTCAAATAAATGCTTTTCTAGGTAAAGTTAACTTGGAAATGCATTCAGTGGAATTCATGGTGTCTGACTAGTAGTGAGTATTATTCATGTTTTATATACATGGTATTGTGTACGTTACTGTGTTTCTAAAGTTTTTGTGAAATTTGTTGAACTATGACATTTAATAGAACTGGATTGAAAGAGAAGTTACTTTTCTGTATCAAAAGTGCTGTTAGAAGGCTTCTCTGTTGAATTGTGTGAATCGAACTGTTGAAAGAATGTCATAGAAAAGAGGTATTTGAAAACTGTTCAATATTTAATGGGGCATATTTTGTTTTCAAGTAGATGACACTTTGCTGTTTGTACAAAGCCTTTATCTGTAAGGTCCCTTGAGACTTCGTATTTCAGACAGGATCATAAGATCTTACAACCCTGCTGATTGCGTATTGTAAAGTTGTGATGCTGAAGTTTGACAAACTACTTGTTCAGTTTTGTCCTACTCTTCAGGATGCCATGTAGGGTTTTTATTTGGCCAAGATTCTGGAGTCGTTTGTCATTGCTTTCTCCAGTTCATTTTACAGATGATGAAACCGAGGCACAAAGAGTGAAGTGACTTGCCCAAGGTCACAAAACCAGTAAGTGTCTGAGGCCAGATTGGAATTGAGCAAGATGAATCTTCCTGACTCTAGACCTGGTACTCTAACCACTGTGCAACTTATCTGCCCCAAATTTATGATCATAGACTTATTACTGCTAATTATAAAGAATTCCCACACCAGGAGTTTCCTTCACAGATCCATTTCATTCGTAGGTCCATATTTTGTGTGCCTTCTTCTTTTGTCATTTTTCAGTCATGTCTGACTTTTTGTGACCTCTTTTGGGGTTTTCTTGGCAAATATACAGGAGTGGTTTGCCATTTCCTTCTCCAGTTCGTTTTATAGATCAAGGAAACTGAGGCACACAGCTAGTAAGTGTCTGAAGCTGGATTTGAACTCATGTCTTCCTGATGCCACATGTGGTGCTTTATCCACTCTGCCAGTTAGCTGCTGAGAAAATTGGATCCTTTCTCCCTCTCAAAGGAGGGAATTTGCAAGTTTACTGTAATAGCTGGGTTTTGTAAAAAATTATGAAACTTTGGAAGGTGGTTTAAAGATGTCATTTCAGTCCATTAATGGTATGTTTTGAGGTTGCATTTTTGAACCAACTTAAGATCTCAGGTTCAGAGATTTCAGTATTGCCTGAGGGATGAATGAATGGGCAGTACAGGTTGAAGGCTTTCAGTAGTCAGAAATCTTCTGGTGCTTTTAGTCAACTATCATGTATTCACTGTGTGTGAAACCCCCAGAACATGATTATTTTTAATTTCTCAATGAAGGATAAATGAAATGTCCTTATATTTTTATTCATTGTTAGCTGTTGCTTGAACTTAATAAAAATAGTAACTTACCCCTAAACTATGATTTGTGTAATTCTGCTATTTAAGGTAAAATCTCTTGGGATTGTAATTTAATATTGTTCTGAGTTTAATTTCAGATATGGTTGTTCAGAGTGCCTGTTAATCTAGTACTGGGGCAGCTAGGTGGTGCAGTGGATAGAGCACCAGTACAGGAGTCAGGAGGACCTGAGTTCAAATCTCACCTCAGACACTTGGCACTCACTTAGCTGCATGACCTTGGGCAAGTCACTTAACTCCAATTGCCTCATCCTGGGTCATCTCCAGTCATCCTGATGAATATCTGGTCACTGGATTCAGATGACTGTGGAGGAGAAGTGAGGCTGGTGACCTGCACAGCCCTCCCTCACTCAAAACGAAGCCAAGTGCAAGTCATGTCATTATTTCTCTGATGGCATGGTCTTCTTCAGCAACGAAGGATGAACACACATAATCTAGTATGTCATCATTCAAGGAGACAATGGCATATGCTGAGAACTGCTATGGGTGGATGTCTGTGCCTGAGAAAAGTTGAGGGGGTGACTTTGGTATGGCTTAAGTTAGGAGGTTGTTGGCTCAGTTTCCCCATGGTGGTGTTTCCTTTTTGAACAGGAACTTTCCTACCTGGTTAATTCTGAGCCTGGCTTTTGATACTCTGTGAATAATGTGGAGCTTGACTACGTGACTGCTGTTAAATATGCCTTGAACTTGAAATGAAACAGACCTAAACTCTCGAGGGGACAAGTCTTGATGTTGTCATAATTGTGTTCCTCCTTTTCCTTGCATGGCAGACTTCTCTAATCAGGCAGGTGAACTGTAGAAATTTGATTTATAGAACTTTTTGTTGTGGTTCTGAATCTATTAGAGGGAATTAAACAAAGTTATCTAAGTTGTAACATGACAGTTTTCTGATTAAATGGACTAGCAACTTTTGAGAAAGCAACAGGATCAGAATTTAGATACATGCATGTATACATATATATGTCTGTATGTGTATAGATATACACACACATACACATATATGTGTGTGTAGATATACACACTCACATGTACACATGTACAGTTGGCTTCCAAATGTTTCTAATGGTAAATTCAGTCTTTGAGTATGTTTTAGTAATAAGTTCTGAAAATTGGATTAAGAATTTTTACATATAAAATTGCATTGATAATTATAAAGAAAATGAAATCACTTTCCTCCTTGGGAGTATCTGTTCAGAAAGGCTCATTTTCCCAGTCAGGCCCTCATGGATCTTTTTTTTTCTTTTTTTTTAAGATTCTTCCTTCAGCCTATCCATAGTGTTGTCTATATTAGGTAGGGAGTTTTTAGGTCAAGATAGAAGCCGCAAGGGGTATGTAAAACCTGAAATTCTCTGAAGTGTTGGGTGAATTATGAGTTCCAAATTTGGTGTTTCTTTTGTAGCTCTGTTGTTAATAGGATCAGAACCATAAGTCTTGATTGAGCTGGTTTCCCCTCAGTTTCGGAGGTTGTACTAAATTGTGCTGAGTGTCTTTATTGGCAGATTTCGGCAGAATTACCTGGGAACCCTTCAAGGGACTTGGAACCTGAGAAGCAGACTCACTTTCAGAGCTGTCCTGAGAATGAGGCCTCTTCCAGAGACCAAGGATGTGGGAGTGGGTTACTAGCATACAAGGAGACAACGCTGTTTAACACTGATGATGGCTTTTGGTTCTTGGGCTCTGAATCAGCTGTTTTACGAAAGCTGTGCAAGAGGGTGATTTCCAGTGGTCCTTTCTTGGTGTGTGATGGTAAGAGTGTCTATTATAAATAGTGATATTGTAGCAGGGAAGGGTATACCCTATCCCTCTCTGCCAAGGATCAGAAGTGGGTATTGAGGGAATTAAATGACATCCTGTTTTACATCTGGGAAAGTCCTAATGTCCCCCACCCAACTTGGAAGGGTCCAAATCTGCCCTCCAATAAGAAATCAGATGACCTAATCTTACCTTCTGATTTCTAGCCTATTGTTTTCATGTACTGTATGAAAATTTGTGTAAGATCTGCGTTCAGGGTCCAGTGCCTGCTGTGGGGATAGGGGCTGGTCTGGTTTGTTCTGCAGCCTTGCCAATAAATCAATATGCTTAGAAGTGTGAACCTTTGTTGGCTTTGTTATTTTGGATCTCACTATCTACAGTCCAAAGAATTCTCTCCCTAGCTGGAGGATTGAATGTTGGTGGTGAGCTGAGTCTTACAGGAAGCCCAAGATTCTGAGGCCAAGGGGAGGGGGCAGCACATTCCTGGCATGGGGGATGGGAGACGGGAGACGGGAGATGGGATTGCCATGAGCAGTGTCCCCTAGCTGATCTGGATTGCAACGGGTAAGAAGATTGGGAAGACAGGAAAGGCCTGGGTTCTGGAGCACTTGGATTGAGGGGCAGGGTGACATGGTGAGGGCTGGCTGAAGAGCTGACCTGGGGTGGGGGAGACTAGAGGCCAGGAAGCTGAGTCCATAGAGTGGGAACAAAGTGTGACAACAGCGATGCCTGGAGCTTTTTGAGCGGAGAAAAGTGTGTAGGGAAGAGAGGACCAGGCCAAACTGACAAGACAGGGGAGGACCCCTAGAGGGGTGGTGGTGCCACAGGTGACAGGTGGTTGTGAGATTCCTACAGGACAGGCTGGACTCAGCCCAAGGAGGAAAGGGGAATGTTTTCTGAGAAGTTTGCCTGGGATGATCCTTTGGACAGTTTGCAGGACTCTGGGGACCCTGCCCCTAATGGTGACCAGCCTTTGCGCAGCCTGATCCAGGGCCTCACTGAAGCTCACAGGCCACAGCCCTGGGGTTGCGGTTCCCCATATGTCCATTTCAGAGATGAGAAGCTGAGGATGTTGGGCAGTGCTCACCCAGCTGGACTCCGAAGTCCACTGCTGCAAGGGAGGGGGCTGGGACTAGCCCTTACCGCTTCCCCATTCTGTCTCTTAACTCTGAGTCATTGGTGCTGTGGCTTCAGCAGAGCTGGTTATGGTCAAAGGGTCTGGGGAACCTGGGAACCTATCCTAACTGGGGTGGGGATTGGCCTGGGTCCCAGCAAACTGGAGTACTTCCTGGGACATCCTTGGTTTTTGAAGGTCAGCCTTGGGCTCTGACTGGAGGGCTGGCCACAGCTGGTATGGCCTCTGGGTCTGGGGGGAGGGGACTCATCCCCAGCCTGTCCCCAAGGTCTGCTTTCTTGTCCTTCACTATCCCACTGGGTCAGCTCTTTCTACCTTGGGTTCAGAGGATCACAGATTTGGGGCTGGGGGACCCATCCCTCAGAATCCTGCAATCCCAAACTCGGAAGAGACCTCAGGTCGCTCAGCAGAGCCTCTGCCTCTGCCTGCGTGCCCTCCAGCAACCTAAGAGGTGGCTGCTGCCCTCATTCTGACTTTATAAAGAGGAAACTGAGGCACAAAGAAGCGGGAAAGCTTGATGATCACACAGCGGACAAGTAACCCCAGGCCTCACCGCAGTTGGCACAGAGTAATCCATCTCCAGGGATCCATTGGCAGTACCTGGTGCTTAGACCCAGGTCATTTCCTATGTGAATAAAGTTCAGTCAGGTCTGGAGAGCGTCTGTAGCCCCCAGACCCAGGGAATCTTAGAGAATTGAGGCATCATTTCACTACACGTCCGAAAGGTGGCGCCAGTGTCTCACGTTCTGCCCAAGCAACTCTGCTTTCCAGGGGCAGCCAACCCAACCCAGAGGCTCTTGGGGACGAGTCTAGCATCCAATTCTTCTGGGTCTAAGCCGGAGAGGTTGGACCCTTGGGCTGCATGGTCTCCTTGTTTGTAGCCTGAGGGGGATGGATGAGGTGAGTGACCAGTCAGGCATGGATGCCTGGCCAGCACTCCATCCCCGTGTGCCTGAGCTCTGAGCTGTCCTGCTGGAATTAGCATGTTGTATGACCTAATGGCATGCAGTTTAAGGATTCACAGAATCACGGGTCATCAACAGCGGTGCCAGCCCTCGCCTTGCATGCCCTCGTCCGTGCCCTGATTGAAGAACTCCAAGGATGGGGAGTTCACTGTCCTTTTGAACAGTCATTCCACTTGGGGACCACTCTCCTTAGGAGGACATCTTTCCACCCCTTTCCCCTTGTGCTTTCACAGGATGGCCTTTCAAACCCTTGAAGACAGTTGCCTCATGCTCCTCCCTAGCCCTGAGTCTTGCATCTCTGGATTACATGTTTTTAGTGCTTCTGACAGAGGCTTCTGACAGGAGCGCTTTCCAGTGGGGCCGAGTCAGAGGTGTGAGTGGCCCTTCTGTGCGTGTGCCCATCTGGCATGAGGAGTAGGAACCTGCTTGTCCACTGTCTGGAAGGCAGGACCCACTTGTGGCTTTGCTTCCCATGCTTTTGCTTTAAGCTGATTCTGCCCCAGGTGGCTGAGAGGCAGGCACAGGACCTGTAGTTTCGGGGATGCCTGGCCAGGCTTACTGTGGGCTTGAGAGTGCTGTCCATGGGAGAGCCAGCCTTCAAATGCACAAAGAAAGTGTGGTTGAGCTGGCTTCCGTGACTCCAGTATGTGCTTGAAAATAGAACTGGCAGCCATCTCTACAGTGGAGGGACCTCTTCATCACCAAACCTAGAAAGCTTTGTTTGGCAAGTCAAGGGAGGCCCCAGAGCTGGGGCATGGGGTCACATGGTGCCGCTCCCTGCCCCTCCCCCCAGGATCCCAGATATGGGGGCCCTTCAGCCTGAGCCCTTCTAGAAGCCCATTACCTCCTGAGCCTACCCATTGCTCTTGGGGAGAGCTCTCCTTCCTTCAAAGTTGTCTCTTCCTCCAGGCGCTCTATAACATTTACTCTGCAGCCTGCCTCCAGCCCTGCTCCTCCTCCTGTTCAGCGGAGTACTTCACTCCAGGTCTTTGTAAGGAGGGGTTCCACTTGGACCCCCCCTGAAGGTTTTCTAAGTTTGAACTTTTACACTCAGTACTATGTGCCTATGTTCACATGCCAGCAGCTGCCAGCAGGGGCCTTAAACTCCAGCCTCTGAAGAGGGAGGGGCCAGCTCTTGCCTCAGCTCTAGGACTGGCCTGGGGGATGCAGGGTCTCATGGTGTGGTCCACTGGGCAGCGCCAGGTAGAGAATGGAAAGCAGGTGGGTGAAGGATGACTCCCACGAGGGAAGCACCTGCTGTACCTCGCTGGGGCCCAGACCTGAGCTGGCACAGTGAGGTGGACCCCCAGGTTCTGCACCTCCCCATCTTGAATTCTGTGGGAGTCTCAAAGGGAGGCGGGGGGTGGGAACCTTCCCTGGGCTGAGCACCAAGTTTAGCTTGAGCTGGGGTACCCTTCCTTCTCCCATCCCTCAGATGAAAACATTTGAGATTAAGGGTCCTTGACCCTCTGTGGCTCTGCCGAGATAATGGAGTTAGAGCAGGAAGGGAGGGACTCTGCGGGTTACTTTGTCCAAACTCCCATTTTAAAGATGAGAAACTGAACCCAAGAGAGGTCATGTGACTGGCAAGCCAAATTCTTTCCAAGTCCAGCACTCTGGGGCTGCCTGCTTTAGGAATCATGAGGGATGGGGTTCATGAGCCCTTTGTTAGGTTCATGAAGCAAGTTTTGGATTTAGAAGCCCTTTGGTTTTACTGGGCAGGGGATGTGGCCAGGTTCTTGCTGGACACAGGAACACAGACATGGCCAGGCTCTTGGCCTGCCTACCCCTGGGACTGAAGAGACCCTGGCACAGTCAGGACCCTCCACTTGGCACTAGGTGGCAATACAGGGAAGCAGATGAATGGAGGAGAGGGGCTGGAGGAGGGGAACCAGGGCACCGTGAAGTCCTAGAGAGAATGAGGGAGAGCCCCTCCCCCAGAAGTGCCCTGGGGGCTGACTCTCTGCCCCCAGCTTGGTAGAAAGCAGGGTCTCATTACTGTGGAGGTGGGAGAGAGAACCATCCCCCCTTTTACGGAATTCTACACGATCCCACAGTCACTTCTAACAAGGGACATCTGATTCCTTTCGTTTTAAAGCCTCCAGTGGTGGAAGAGTCACCTCTGGGGAGCAGAGAGGTCCTGGGGCAAACATCTGTGGATGTGGGCTTTTTGTTCCGAACTACGAACAGAGCTTGCATCCTAGACAGCCCCTGTGGCTTTCTGGATAGAAAAGCTCCCACTCCCACAGCAAATCCGAGACACTCCCTGGAGACCCAGCGTGCATTCTGGGTGGAGGGGGGACTTCATCCCTCTGGGGCAGAGCCTTGAGTCAAGCTTCCAGGTGGGAGGCTCATTGGTTAGAATCCCAACTGTGCGCCCCTTGCCGAGATCCTCCACAGAACCCCCACAGCTCCAGCCAACTGGCCAAAGGTGGTGGGGAAGTTTCCTAACTACCCAAGCCCTCTCACACGGTCTGGTGACTGTGTCTGGAAAGCAGACCCTCTCCTGCCTCACCAGGAGGCTGCTTGGGGCACTTTCACACCAGCTCTGCTCGGAGGGCACCTAGGCTAACTCAGGACCCTACAGTGGTGACTCCCCACTGTCTCAGACTGTTGAGTCCTTGGTGCTCTGGCCTCAGCCCTACTTCATGGCTAGACACTCCACCATCTACAGCTCTCCATCTCCCACTTCTGGACTTTTGTCTGGGCTATGCTGCACACCTGGAATGCTTTCCTTTCTCACCATTACCTCTTAGAATCCCTGGCTTCCTTCAAGCACTCCTCCTAGGAACAAGGGGGTCCTTCCTGACACCCCCCATGCTTCTCCTCAATCACCTTGTTTTCCCTGCCATTTCCCTCCCAAATAAGGTGTAAGCCCCTTGAGGGAGACACTGGTTCATTTCTGTCTTTGCCTCCCACCTAGTGTGAGGCTGGACTTGAGGGAGGGGTTTCACTGACAGTTTGCTGGGCTGGCCAACCTAGGCTGGGCTCTGTTACACACCCAGCTGCCTTCTCTCTCACAGGCACAAACATCCCTATTTGCTCTTGGCCCTCACAGCTGCTGCTTTCATGGGAGGCCCACCTTCCCAGGCTGGAGTGGAGAGGGTGGCTCCTCTGGAGAGAGGCAAGGGTGGAGCTTCTCTGGACACGTTCAAATTGTTGCTGAGTGGAAGGAGTCTCCCAGTCTCTCCCTTTTCCCTACCTCCCTCCAGACCCCAACAAAGCTAGCACCTTGGGACCATGATTTTAGCAGGTGTCCCACAGGTTTCAGTGTCAGTTTCTGTTAGGATGTGATTCTGAGGGGCAGGAGGGCTCCCCACCCCTCCCCAAGATGCCCTCCCAAGTCAGAGTCAACCCTTGGGGCTGTTAAAAGGGGAAGGCTCATTGCCTCGAGGCTCTGGGTTCATCTGCTTTGTTGCAGTTCTTTCCCCCTCTAGACCTGGTGTGGGGGCTCCAAAGGTTTGTTCAGTTTTACCAGGCCCCGATTCTGTTGGTAGCCTGAGCCCTAACCCTGGAAGCATTCAGCCAGAAGTTGCTGTTCTGAGGCATTGGGGGTCTTTAGCTTGGGTTGTGTGGCCTCTGCAGGGAGACTCGGGGGAAAGGTAGGGAGAGGCAGAGTGGGGAGGGAGAGGGAGAGGCAGAAACAGAGAGGTTGAGACAGAGAGACAGAGACAGAGACAGAGGGACAGAGGCAGAGAGCTCCCACCACCTCCGGGGCAGCCTGAATCACTAGGAACTCACTTGTGACCCAGCCTAATTCTGCCTCTCCGACTTCCACCCACTGGCTCTGGCTCTGCCCTGGGGGCCAAGCTGATCCAGACTAGTTGGCCCTCCACGTGCCTCTTGAACAGGGCTTCCACATCTTCTCTTTAGGTTGGAGTGGCCATGATCCTGCTTTTATGAGTTGGTGTGGCTGAGATGCAGTAGATAGGACTTGGTCTTAAAACTGATGGTTTCTCTCCACTGCTTGAAAAAGAAAGGCTGGTTGACTTGGTCCTCCCCACTCTCACAAGCGAGTCCCCCCGCTTCCCTTGGGGGTACCTAGGAACAAAGATAGGGTTCACTGGGAGCCTAGAGGGACTCATGTCTTTGACTCTCCAGAACTGAAGTGGAGTCCACTGGAGAGGTAGCCCAGCAACGGCTGCTTCTTTGGGTCTAGCCTCTGGGCTTATGGAAAAGAAGCAGAGACAACCTCTAGGCTGTCCTAGGTTGGTCTAGACTCTAGACCATCTAGGCCAGTGTGTCAGAGACCCTCTTCTGTCCAGTGACCAAGGCAGGGCAACTGGTCAAAACTTGACTGCCACCCTGCAGTTCTAGGTCTCACCAGGGCTTTCCAGGTGGGATCTCTCAAAATCTTGCTTGTGGTCTTTCCTGGGATCCAGTCTGGCTGTCTTGACTGGTGAGTGAGGGATTGAAAACTCTTGTGGATCCCTCGATCTACTCAGGTCCAGACTGGCTATGCTTCACAGCCCATTCATTCTCCATTGGCAGCTTCTTGCCATCTGTTGGCGACAGCTCATCTCTCCCCATCCCAAGCTGTTTCCCACTCTTTGCTCTGGGCACAAGTCCATGAGATCCTGGTTCTGGGTGTGGCTGAGGCAGTCACTGTTTTTTTGAGTCACTCACCCTCCTGCTGAGGCTGGTGGGGGCCCTGGAGGCTGCAGGGCTACTCAGAGAACCGCAGGTAAACAGGAGGGCATTTCAGTCAGTTCTGGCTCCACCTGGGAGTGTTGTGGGCTCTGCCCCAGACAGCCCTGTGCACTCTATGTCCACCATCGGAGACGTGGGGTGGGCTTCCTCGCTTTGTACACCTGTGTTTGGTCTTTACTTTCCTTCTTTTTTCTTCACCTCTCTACCTCCTTCTTCCTTCCCTTCCTCTCCCTCTTTTCCTTCCTTCCTTCCTTCCTTTTTCTTTTCTTCCTTTCCCAGCTTCCCCCTTCCAAAAAAATCTTCCTTGTAACCAATACTTACAGTCAAACAAAACAAATCATCATGCTACCTATTCCTGACAACTGTCTCTCATTCTGCCTCTTGAACCCCTCCCACCTCTGCGCTCAGAGTAGGAAGGCACAGGTTGTAGGTTGAGGCCAGTGGTAGCGCACTGAAGCCCTAGCTGCTGAGGGCCCAGTCCTTGGGGCACCCTCGATTTGCCCTTCCTGGCAGTTCAGATGGGCATGTCCAGATACATAATACCTCCTTGGTTACGATGTCACATATGCATGGGGGCAGAGCTAGAACGGATGATTTAGGAGGTCCCGAGTCAGCCGTGCTCAGGCTGCATACAAAGCAGATAACTCTCCTGGTCTGTTTTCCTTCCTGGCAGTGAATGAGGCAAGAAGAGTGGGGAGCTGGGGGTAGGAATGGGAGTGGGGAGGGGGAAGGGAAGGGTGTCGGCTCTTCTGTGAGGTTGAGCACAGGCAGCCTTGTCCTCCTCTGACCAAAGTCCTGGGGCCAGAGAAAAGACCCTGGGAGCTCCGGAGGCCTCCAGGGCCACAGGGACAGAGCCAGGCCCAGAACCCTAATATTCCTGAGTACAACTCAGTGCTCTCCATGGTAGCAGGTCCTCCACCTCTCCTTCCCACCTTCCTGAACATTCTTTTCCTTCATTCCCTATCCGTCCCATGACCTGTTCCAGCTCCCTTTTCTGGGACTCTGCCTGACTGGCTCCCATCCCTGCAATGCCCTCCCTCCTCATCTCAGCGCTCTGCCTCAGGCACAGCTCAGCTGTGGCCTCCTCCTTGAGGCCCATCCTGATCCCACCTTCCTTCAGCATCCGCTGAGCTCCTTGAGGGCAAAGACCAGGACTCTGCTCAAAGCAGGAACTTAATAAATGCTTACCAAATTGAATTGAAATGACATTACACAACATAAGGTACTGCCATGGACAAGTCTGTTGGAATTGCATATAGTTTTCAGCAAGTCCGAGTTTTTGAGGGATTTTATTCGCAGGGACTATACCAGAATGAATTAATGAACGTTGATTTAATCAATGACTGCACTAATACGCTTGGGTAAATAAGGCTCTGTGAAAATGCTAAGAGGGTAGACAATTTATTGAGTAAATTAAGTGGTGTTGTAAATCATCACACTTTCTGAATAAATGTGGGGCCCAAACCATCTTTTCATTTCAGCATTATGACACATGGATGTCTTGGTTTAAAAACAGCCAAATAGAGCAGGAGACAGGGGGTTCTGAGGGAAAAGCAGCTGATCCAGGAGGAGAGCTCAGGGCTGGGAAGATGACAATGAGGTCAGAAGTAAGCCAGGGCATCAACTGAGGTGTCAGGACAGCAAGTCCCATTGGATAGGGGACAGAACAACCAAGGCACTGGGATAGGAGCTAAGAGGAACACTTGGGCTCCCTCTCCCTACATCCGGGGAGCAAGAAGAAATGAGGATCCCTAGAAGATACACAGAGGGCCCAGCCCTTCCCAGTCCTGGCTAAACCACAGACATGTGCAGAAGGTGAAGGAATGAGGTATTCTAAAAGGTAGAGGAGAGAAAGGAGAGTGAGGGAGGCATGGAAGGCAGTTTGGGTAAAAGGAGTGGAAGTGGGAGATCAGTAAGGACAGTCTGCATAGACCATAGACTGAGGCACAGTGTAATAAATCATACTTGGTAAGGTAGGTTGGAGCCAGGTTGTGAAGGGCTCAAAAGGCCAAATACATTTGTATTCTGGTCTTGAGGGGTTAGGGAGCCACTAGACTTTACTAAGTAGGGGTTTGGTCAGACCCACACTCTTCAGAATAATCCCCTTGGCATCCATGTGGAGGCAGACTAGGCTGTGTCAGAGGAGAGAAGGGGGCATATTAGAGGGATGGTGCAAAAGTGAAGTGAACAGGCTTTGGCACCATGTTGGATATAGGGAGAGAAATAGTGAGGAGTAGGGGGTGACTCCTGGGTTGGGAGCTTGAGGCACTGGGAGGAGCATGTTGCCCCAGTGACACAATGGTCGAGGGAGCATCACACAGTGAGTTTTGAAATGAACGGAGATCTGCCAAAGAACCAATGCCACCAGCCTCAAAGTCCTTGGAAAAGACTTCAAGACTTTTGTTCATTAAAAAAACCTAAACATGTTGAAAGCTCCAGGGCATGGCTATATCTGCGTGGATTTGAGTGGAATCTCATTTCCATGGATTCAGTCATTTTCAGTCTTGTCTGACTCTTCATGTTTCCATTTGGAGTTTTCTTGACGAAAGAAACTGGGATGGTTTGCCATTTCCTTCTCCAGCTCATTTGACAGATAAGGAAACTGAGGCAGACAAGGTTAAGTGACATGTGCAATATCACACAACTAGTGAGTGTCTGAGGCCAGATTGGAACTCAGGAACATGAGCCCTCCTGACTCCAGGCAGAGTGTTCTGTAAGATGCAATTCTTGATCCAAATCTTGTCTAAAACCCATATGAGCCCTAGCCACCAGGCATCCTCAGGTCACCTGGTGGGGTGTGAGGAGCTTGAGAAGCAAGAGGTCCCCAAAGGGCTCCTCCTGGACCCCCTCTCCCGCCTTTGAGACTCGGAGCCCTGAGGAGTCATTATCAGCTGAGACCCAGGGACAAACAGTGGCGGAGACCCCCTTAAAGATGCATTGCTCATGACACACGGGGCAGTCGGAGGAGCTTCACAAAGCTGTTTCCTGCTTTAATTTTGCGCTATGTTGTTTGAAATGCTAATGTAGCAAGAATCCTCCAAGGTCATCCTGGAATCGCTTTTCTTTTTTTTTGTGGGGGATGGGAGAGCAAGAAGTTGGGGGGGTTGTCAAACAATTAAAATGCACTTGGCTCGTTGCCAGGGTGAACAGTGCGCCCCATTCTCCCAGGTGCTGGCCCCGGGTCATCTGGCCAAGTGGAATGGGCTCGCTTCTGAGCACGGCACCCCCTCGGAATCCTGCCACGCACAGTAGGTGTGCCACAGAGTAGGGTTCTCACATCCCTCTGCCACTGATGATGAGAAATAAATGACTCTCCCCCCCCACATCCCCCCAAACGCTCTCATTATGAAAATTGCTAATTTAGCAGAACCAGCGTCCGATCTTTCCGGGAGTCATTTATCATCCCTAGAAAGTTTCCGTCCTCCCGCTTAACAAGGGGCTGCCGGGGCTGCCGGACGCGCTCCGCTAATTGGCAGCGCTGCGCTCTGAGACCTAGTTCGAGGCTGGCCCCCCGACGCCCAAGGACGGCTCAAGGTCAGCGAAGCCGGCGCTTCTTTGCTGCCGAATGAAGTCCTGGAGGTTTCTCTCTGAAGGCAGAACACGCTCCCCTGAGCTCTTCCTTCTTTGATCGGCCCTGTCCCTCCCCGGCTGTCATGATGGGGAAGGCCTCCGCATCCCTAGTCAGCAGCCCGTCTTCCTCTGGCACATTCTAGGGATCCCTCCCCCCCTCCAGGACCTTGGTGCCGGCTCCCAGTGTCTTCTCCTCCCCTCATTCCAGGGGACTTCAGTGGAGATGGGAATGCGCCCTCAAACACCCTCCCCTTCCAAGCTCCCCTCTACTCAGCTCGTGGGACTTAGCCTTCATTCCACTCGGATCCACACAAGACGTAGCCACGTCCTGGAGTTTTCAACATGCTTAATGAACAAAAGTCCATTTTGTCTTCCTATTATTTCCTCTGTTTCCATTGGAAGAAAAAAGAAAGAAAAATGAAGCCCTCGTACTAAATGTCCCCGTCGGTTGAACCCAACCAGTCCCCATTGGCTACGCCCCAAGGCGCACACCTCATCTTTTTCGCCCACTAGCTCTCTCTTGTCAGGGTTGGCCGCGCCTTAGTCTAATGTTCCCTGGAATCGTGCCTGGTCTCTGACCTCTTGAGTGTCTCACGATGTCGCTATTGTGAACGGTGCTGTCCCCTCCATTCCACCTCCAAGTGGTTCCTTTAGTTGATCAGAATCTGCTGTCATTCCTACTGACCCCTGACCCTGTTCTCCATCCTCCCCTCCAGGGAGTAGGTCCCCTAGCCTGTGGTCACAAATGCTCCCGAACTCTGGGCATCAGACCCCTTGTTCCTGGTCTGGTGTCATCCTGGGAAGAGGCATGAAGGTGTAATCCAAGATCAGACCAGAGTCATGGTGGAACAGAGGCTGGAGGACAAAGTAGTGGGGAATAGGATTGTTCCAGAAGCTAACACCGAAGCGAGGTCAGTGGGTTGAACAGCCATCCTAGGAGGTCACTCCCCTATGGCTGGTGGCAAAGGTGCACCACCTGTTTAATCATAGCAAGCTTGTGGTCCTCTCATCCTAGGTCTCTTTCAGATACACTGCTCTCAAATGGAGCCTCCCCCATCTTTTATTTCTTGTACTCACACTTCTAGCCAAGATATCTTATGTCTCCATTAGCTAAGCCCCTGGGACAGATGGTGTCAGGCATTTTCTGAGATAGGTTATGCTCCAGTGGGTCACAATATTTCCGGATCTTGATTCTTACCTAGGGTCTTTGTAGGTTTGTGTGGTCTCTTCTGGCCAAGTTATTGACAAAAATAGTCCAGGGCCAAACACAGATCCCTGGGGCATTGCACTGCAGACCTCTTTACTACTGGTACCTGGCCATCCAATAAATCCCAATTCCACTGAAAAGCCAGAGATCTCTCTTTTCTCTGACTCGTTTGCAAGGTTAGTACAAGAGATTGTGTCAAGGGCTTTGATAAGAACTAGGGAAACCCATAGAGCCTAGGACTAACCTTAAAGGGAAGGGGGGCAGTCAGATCACACTCCTCCTCTTCCTCTTCTCCTTCCCTCCTGGTCCTTAGGTATCCATTCTTGGGGACACCACACTGACACTCTGTGATCCCTGCTTCCCTCTTCTTCCTTTCAGAGTGACCAGAGTCAGCTGCCCTCAAACCTGGGAAGACTGACTCCTAGGTCCTTCCTGTGGGGGACCATCCTCACCTGTGCATTGAGGTGCCTGGGGACATGACTTAGCAAGTCAGGGACCTTTCTGTGCCCAGTTATTCCCCAGGACTCTCCGATACAGAAAAGTTGTTGGCTCTAGTGATCTGTTCGGTCCTTCTGGGACTCCCTTGGGCTTCGGCACTGAGCCTTGATAATCAGTCTCATGGAGCTCAGGTGAAGCAGCCACCCCCCCACCCCGAGTCAGCCCAGTTGGGCATAGTTTCCTCAAGGTTTGAGAGAAGCTTTTCACATCCCTTAGCAAGGACGAGTATTTTTGAATGTGTAAATGAGGGAACCTGGGCAGTAGGAAGTGAGCAGGCATAGTTGGTCCTGCCAGTGGGCCATGAACCAGGCCACCTTGCCTCAGGCTGGGGGCAGTCCCTTATAACCAAGACCTAAATGGAGAGAAAGACATTCAGTGATTGTGCCTGAGAGGGGAAGCACTATTCTGAAATCCCAGCTCCCCACCTCTGTAATGAAGAAGGATCTCATTTACTTAGCTCTTGTCTGGGGCCAACCTTGGTCACAGCAATGACTTCAAGGGTTCAGGTCCATTTGCATCACTGCCATCACTGTGGACATCTGTTTTCTAAAGGAAAATGTGTCACCTTGCTGTTACCTGTAGAAGACTGAGTGTTCCTAAAAAACGCTCAGGGGTAGAACTGAGAATATAGTAACACACACCTGCCCACTGAGCCTCCAGTTGGTTTGGGCTTCCTAGGCTCCACTGGGCTGTGGGCAAATTCAACAGAGAGCCTCATGAGGAAATCCCAGAGCCTTCTGGGAAACTGAGAACCAACATCTCAGAGCTGAGATCACCAGTGAACCCACAGGCAAAGAGAACTCTTGGGAGGGCAACATGTTTTCAGACTGAAGTCCCTTCTTTAGGTCAGTGGTTCTAGGAGGTTCCTCCCTATTCCATCTCCTGGGACCCTTAGGGTCATGAAATGTTAGAGGGAGGAGGGAACGCAGAGGTCATTGAGCCCGATCTCATATGATAGAGGAAGGGAAATGAAAACATTTAATAAACAGAATTAATTAGTGTAAAGAAGATAACTTGAATTGGAAAATTATCAAGAAATGAATAAACCTACAGCACAATGCCAGCTATTTTAAGGAACATCAGTAAGATGGGCGCTTGGGAGCCAGTCACAATCAGACTTGCCCCAGTCAATGATTCTGAGCCTCTGACTTTCATTTCTAGAGGAGATGGTCCTTAGAAGTGACGTTGGCCATAAGCTAACAGAAGCCGAACTTAAGAGGGAAGCTAATTAAAACATGGTGTACATATTGGGATGAGATCCTTCTGTGGTGTTAGGGTCATTTTACCTCTTTGTGTGTACCCAATTACTGTTCTGTGTACCCAATTTTACTTCAGTACACAAAAGATTATATGCCCATTTAAAATCTCCATCGGCCACCATTTTGTAACAAGGTGGCAGCTTGAGTCGCAAGCTGAAATTTGAGCTGTCTCTTGAGATTTTAGTTCTGAACCTGGAGTTAGGAGGGACCTGATTTCAAATTCTACCTTTGGCATTTGAACTAGTCATGGCACTTAACTGACCATGGTCACAAGACTTCTTGGAAGCCTGTTTCTTCATCTTCCAAGTAAGAATAATACTTGTAGTATCTACTTCACAGGGTTGTTGTGAGAATCACATCTGATAATATTTGTGCTGTACCAGGGACACCCCAATTCATATGTGCCCCCAAACAGTTTCTATACCTGCCTCAGGTAATAGGTACTGTTAGTCTATGGGATTGTTTCCTCTCAACAAAATACACAAGCCCCCAACAAGGTTTATTTTTACTGATCTGTCAGCCAGAGGACACGATTAATTCAAGAAATAAGCACAGTAAGAAAAGTCGTAAGAGAATAGCACCCCATAAACTTGGAGAAGATATTCCCCCAAATGCACCATCTGTGAGAAGAGTGAAAGCACCTAGACATTAACGATGGAGAGATTCCCTCTGGGGAAACACCCCCAGAGGAATCTGAGAGTGTGCACAAGTGGGTAGCCAGTCAAACATGGCTAGGGACTTGATTCCTCTGGTCCAGCAGGGCTGTCCTTGTCTCCTGGCGATGGTTCTTGCTTCTCCTGGAGGGCTGGGTGATGTATAGTCTCTGCCAAGCATGTGGGCATGGTGTGGAGTCTCTGGGCTGTTTCTTGCTCCCCTTGAATGACTAGGTAGGGATATGATGATCTAACCCTAACCCTGCTGGCCACAGTCAGGTAGGACTGCACCAGACACAAGGTTGTGCAATTCCTTTCTGTTTCTGGCTCTTAGATTTTGAGAACTGAGGGGTTTTTCTGTAAGTGTCAGAATGGACTGAATGCTCTTTTCGAAAGGCAGGGCACTTGCACACCCAGGCATTGTACCAGGGAGAAGAAAGGAGCTGCTTTCTTCCTTGACAGGAGATTCTCTAAGTTTTTAGAGCTTGACCATGAAGGACCACTTCTCTCATTATGCCAAGTCCTGTAAGCTGTTTGCAACACAGAAGCATCTTCCTCAGAAGTGGCCGTGGGCATTATGTGTTTTTGTTGACCTTGACTTCCTGGTCACCCAGGGCAGGACCTTTGTCCTGAGTGTCCTCTGATAGAGAATTAGAAAGTTCTAATAAATCTTGCTTACTTCCCTTATAGAGATCCTGTGCCCAGAACAATTTTCAGGGGTAGAGTTTTGCCACAGAGCTGTGGGGCCTGATTCTGTGCAGTCTTTCTCGGGGCATATTCCTTATTCTGTTTTTACCTTTTGCCTGTGAGCAGTGAGGACCCCAGTGCCATGAGTGCCCAGTGTTAACAGGGGACATGGAGGGAGTCCTGGGTATGAAGAATTTCTGTTGTCCTGGCCCTGACGCCTTGTTGAGATAACTACATCTGGGTCCTGATGAGTGACTAATGAACTCCAAAGGGGTAGTATTATTGGCATTTGCTTTGGAGGCCTCTGATCACCTCCTTCTGCAGTGCTCTAACTCGGCACAGTGCCACTGTCAGACTCAGGGTTGCTCCTCCTCACCAGGCCCTTCTGACTTTGCTCCTGCCTTCCCTCAGAGATGAACCCTCGATTCAGTTGTCCATACCTTGGATCTTTGCAGGTGCTGGGACATTTTCTTCCCCTCCCCCTTCTACCTCTCTGCTGCTCAGGAGCTTGGCACATAGTAGGTGCTTATAAGAATCTATTGGTACGGCTCGGGTGCAGAGGTAAATTTTTTTTTAATTTTTATTTTATTTATTTATAAATGTTCTATAATCACTTCCTTAAAATTAAGATTTTATCGCCCCACACCTTCCCCCCCACTATCCCGCTCCCTCCCCATGACAGCATACAATTCTGTATAGGTTCAACATATACTTTCCTATTGAGCATATTTTCACTATAGTGATGCTATGTAGTCACACTGACATAAGTGGAAGAAATCATATAACAAATCAAAACATAAGACACTAAAACCGACACACACACAAACATGATCTGCTACATTCTGCGAATGACTTCCATATTTCTTTCTCTGAGTGTGGAAGGCATTTTGCCTTAGAAAATCGTCATTGGGATTTTTTTTTTTCAGTAAGTTCTTGTGTTATTACAAAGTTCCAAGTCTACCAGAAAAAACTCTCG